>APFE030137091.1:0-85303 GCA_000404065.3 Pinus taeda
ATGGAAGGATTGTTACCATAGACCAGCTGAATTATTTTTCATCTGACCTAGCCTCTTCAAATAGTATTCAACATGTCGGTAAAACAGCTATCCCTTACAGGGATGTTGGGGTAGGTTTGATTAAATATTCTGGTTTACTAAGAACTTTTTCTTTTCCTTCTCCTAATGTATTGCCTTTTATTGCAACTATTCATATGATTTCATTGAACACTAATGCTTTTGATGATCCTTGGATCGTACGTTCCGATTCTGAGGTGGATTCATTTGGTAACGCGATGCCTTTAAGTCCCTTTGAAATTGCATATCAGGTTGTACAGTCATTTTTTGACTCTTGTTCGACCGAATCTGATCCAATGAATGTGGTCCATGGGGAATCACTTTTGATATCAACCTTAGCTTCAACGACATTTTCTGATCCTGTTCATACTGATGAGTAGATTCGTGAACTTTTGTCTGTTGATGATTTACCATGGGAAGATCTTCATCATCGATCTTCATTTTTACCTGATCATGATCATTTTGAAAATGATTTTTCATCTATTTTTACAGCTAACTATGTCAAAGAACCACATAATCCATTGCAACATCCTGATTATGATTTAAATTTGGGAAATATCTCTCGAACGGTTCCTATTGACATTTTAGTTGAACCCGAAATTATTGACAACATTCATATAGGTGCTTCCTATATGGATGATGAAATCCAAACTTATAAAGCCCTATTTCAAGAATTCCACCACGTGTTTGCTTGGTCATATGAAGACACGCCAGGAATCGATCCATCAATTGTTGTCCATGAAATTAAAACTTACCCAGATGCTAAACCTGTCTGGCAATGTTTGTGTCAGATACATCCACAAAAAGTTGTTGCTATTAAAGCTGAAGTTGAGAAACTACTTCGAGCATGTTTCATTTATCCAATTCCCTTAATGGATTGGGTATCAAATATTGTTCTTGTTAACAAAAAACAAGGAATGATAAGAATATGTATCGATTATAGGGATATTAATTAAGCTTGTCCTAAAGACAATTATCCCACCCCCTATATCGATCAAATTATAGATGATTGTGCTGGCAGTGAAATGTTCTCCTTTATGGATGGCTTTTCTGGTTATAATCAAATCAACATACTCCTTACTGATCAACCTAAAACGACTTTCATTTGTTCATGGGGGACATTTGCTTATTTGATTTGTTGTACTTAGCTCAACTAGATGAGAATCGACGTGATGTTGCATTAGCAATCGAAACTCATGCGAAACGTATAAAAGGTCAGTACGACTGAAATTTTACACCTCGTATTTTTTCGGAAGGAGACCTAGTCTTACTATACGATCAAGAAAACAATAAGGCTAGGGGCTGGAAAGTTTATACCTATGTGGCATGGTCCTTATATTGTTAAGCGAAAGCTGGCAAAAGGGACCTATGAATTGGTAGATTTTGATGGTGTCTCTTTGGGTAAACCCAGATATGGGATTTATCTGAAGAGATATTATGCTTAAACTTTGGTATGGAGATTTTTGTTAGCTAGTGTGTTTTAGATTAGAAATGTGTGCTTAGTTTAGAGAGTGCTTTTATCATTATTCCTGCTTATCTTGGATTTACTCTTGATATTGCAGATGTCAACGTCTCGTCAAAGATATATCGGTTTTGCTGATGGTGCTTGTCGTAATACACGGAACATTTCTTCTGCAGCTTGGGTTATCTATTCACCCTTTGATGAGTTAGTATCTATGCATGGCGTAAGCCTCGGTCAAACAATGAATAACACTGCAGAGTATAGTGCAGTGATTGAGTTATTATCTGAATCCATCTCATTTAGGATTTAGATTTTGATTGTTAGGTTATATTCTGAACTCATTGTATTACAACTTAACAAGGTTTATGCCATTATAAACCCAATGTTATTAAGATTATTTTTTAGAGTTCATCTCTTGGAACGTGAATTTGGTTACATTGAATATCAGCATATTCCAAAATATTTAAATACATTAGCAAATGAAGTTTCTTCTCGTATGTTAAATAAACATTTGCAATAATTAAAGCAGTAAAACTTGAAACAAATTCAATAACATGTTATACAAGATAGCTAGTAATAGTGATGTATCATAGCATAGAAGTGTGTCAAATATACATCGTCTTCGATCATAGGTTGAAAAAAACTTTATGATCGGCAAAAATGATAGGACAAAAATACATAAAATGTCGTGTGAGTCTACAAAAGCGATCATCCTATCCCTGGTGATGATCACGATAAGAAACCACTGCTCCGGCCACCCTACAAAGGAGCCTCCTAAAAGGTCTTGGGACCCTAATCACATATCGCTGTAACCTAAGTGGAATATCATCTATGCTAGTCTCTGGAATATCTGTTGTCAAACACTCTAGATGATTCTCCAATTTGATTAGGGTCTATGTAGATTGGTCCTGTGGGGCCGGTACTATTGCAACTGGGTGTCTCCTCTCATAAGGCTGGAGAGCGGCTGGTCGTCGTGGACCCACATATGCATTTAAAAACTTTTTATTATCAGTTTTGGATGATTTAAAAAACAAAAAAAAAATTAGTTAAAACTTAGAAAGTGTTGAAAATGATTTTACCTGAATCATCCCACTGCTCTCCTGGTGGAAGAGCCATGTCTGGGTCACCATGATAATCCATCCTAGAAAATGGAAAATCCTGAATCACAAAAAGTTGGTTCCTCAACCAATGAAAATACTCAGGTGGAAATCGAACAACCTTTGAATCGTCCTCAAGATGATGGGCCATCACTGCAACCCAACGCATTATCCTAGGCTCTCGAGGAAGACCAACCTCAACAGAAAGTTGTTGTGGGGCCAACATAGGTACCCTCTCTAGACCAAAGCTCACAACCAGGAAACCATATCCAAATTTTATTAGTTATCTATTCTTTGCTCTAGTTAGTTGGCCTTTTACATTCGCCAACACAGCTTTGCACCAGTTGAAAATGGTACCTCGATAACAGTCTATTTCCATTCACATCTGGGATCTGGTAGCTACATGCAATGCTGCACTCCCGCATAGTCTGGTGACAGTGAATGCAATAACCTTAAGTTTAGGATGGGAGATAGTTTTAATATCGATCTGTTTGTCCTCTGTTTGATCATTTCAAAACTCTAATCGGAGACTAGCGACAGACTGGCCACCTGGCCTAGTCCCAAAAATAGATAATCGTTCGCCTTTCTTGGGCAAACCAGTCAAGAAATATATATCCTCTAGCTCAATTTCGAGCTGGTGGCCACCAATCATGAAACACTAGTCTTGTATGTTCCACCTATCTACCAGCCATTGCAAGAAGTCTACTTGGGCTCTCATGCCGGGTATGGCCCAGAATTTAAATAGTCCGCATGCTTTTAATGCCCGTATTGTAGGTGGATGAATTAATGCGGCAAGGTCCACATCCTCATGCTCACGTTCCCGCCAAATAAGCATTTTGTACGTCCTACATTACAAAAAAGACGTATTAGAACAATTTAGTTCAAAATTTTTTGGGTGGAAATGGAGAAAATTGAAATTTTAAAACCTATTTCACAGGGTCCACACCCGCTAGTTATGGATAGTGCATAGGTCCACACTCGTCGTACATAACAGGTGTGGACCCATGACTTTTTCCTTTGTAGAAAAAAGTCGGGGTCCGCAGGGGCCGCATGTTGCACCTGCGGATCCCCGTGAGCGTTTTTCTAAAGAAAATTCTCCTTAAAAAATCAATTTTTAAAGCCTAAAAACGAAATGTAAATGGTTGAAATGCAAGATAGGGATGATGTAGATTACCTGGAGCTGACGGTTTTCGATTCCAACAGACATATTTTCCGCAATCTTCATAGGAAGTTTCTTACCCAAAAGCTCTCACTTCTCACTCTAAAGTCAAATGGTAAAAATGAATTTACAAAAGCCCCTTTCATAAGCTTTTTTGAATAAATGAATTTTTAATTTATTTATTTTTCACTTTAAAAAGGTAACTTTTTGATGCATTTTTATTTATTTTAAACATGTATGAGTAATGTTTTGAGTTTTTGTGCAAAATATTGGATTTTCAAGGATAATTGATCATTTTCAATAAAGAGCATACTTTTTCACTTTTTTGGACTCTTCCAAAATTTACGAAAAAACGAAACATTGGAGTCCTCTTTAAACTCTTTTTTGACTCGTAAAATATGAAAAGATTGTCGAGCTTTTCCCTTTTAAACTCGTTAAATAGAATTAAAAAGGTGGTCCACTTACAACTCTTTTTTGACCATATAAACATGAAAAGATCACTGGAATTTTGTTGTTTCAAGTTCAATATTGGTTTTAAAATGACGTGTCTTCGATCGCTGTTTTACTTTTTCAGATCGGTGCCACTAATTATGAAAATTACTCCTTCATCGTAATGGTCAAGCGGTTCTCTTAAGTATTATTTTATACTTTTTCGGGCTTGAGTGACACAAATTTATGAAAAAGGACACCCATGGAGTTTTCTTAAGTTTTTCTTTTGACTCCCTAAAATTGAAAAACACTGAGTTTTTCCTATATTGGACTCATTAAAATTCAAAAGTAAAGGACCTGTTCAATTTTAAATAGGAATGAACCACTCCTTCTTAGGGTTCGAATTTTAAACTAAGTTGGACTCATCCGAAGGATGAGCTTATAACCAAGCAAATGTTATCCTCCTCAAGCTTGTCAAAAATAAAGAGGTACTTTCCAGAAATGGTTGGGGAAAAGAGAGAAAAATGAACCTGTTTGTTATACTTTATGTTTTAGAAAAGAAGTTAACCACTCTTGAACAAGACACTTTTTGTTCACCTGGGTTGGGAAATCCTTTGCCTAATAGTTAATCAAACCATATTGAAAGTCTTCAGCTGGTTTCTAGGTATTAGCTTTGGGTCAATTGTCACTAAACCATCTGCAGTGTTGTTATGTGTTCAAGAGGTCAATTCAAATAAACCATTCATTTGCAAAATATCTGTCATCCATTTTGACCATCCTTGAGTTAGACCTTGCCAAATATATTTATTCAAAACTGGATCTATGATTTTGTGTTGTGGGCTTGCCTACAACAGATCACTTTCTATCGACTTCAGCTCATTATCTAGAAAGATGATCTAGAAATCATTGGTACCTTGGAATCTACATTCCCTAATGGTAGGTTTCTTGCCTTCGACGACAGGTTGCGTCATTGACCTTTGATCAAAGGATTCTATGACATGTTCGGCATCAACTCATTTATTCACATTTCATGGATTATACTGAGTACTTTGAGAGCCATTGACATTACTGGTGGTTTGTCTCACACTTGTTAATAGTTCACATCATTGACTGGTAATCAAGTGGTTTCTATCATGTTCGACTTTGACACATTCATTCACATGGATAGAATCGTACTAGTTCGGGAAGCAGAAATCAAGACCCTGGATCTAGTTTCTACCATCCAGGTTGCGTGGAATTTTGTTATTCATTATATAGTGGACTATTCATAAATAGATGGATGTGCCCATATTGTGTCTACATATGTCTATACTCGTGATGTATTACAAAATCATTCCTGTATCAGAACAGTTTAGTTTGTTTTCTAGTTAATTTTGATTTGAGCATGGGAATGCCTGCCTCAACGATGATATGTTCACATATATATTTTTCATTGAATGTTTTTACAGGTTCCGACTGGGGTGTCCACAGGATGATCCTTGAAATGATAAAGTAATTCACTCTTCTTAGATGACAAATTCTATTCTCATCTATTATAGACTTCGCACTTTAGGGGGAAATCTGTTGCACAAAAATTGTCACCTTGACATTCTGCAATTTGTGTGAGTCCATTACCACTCATACTTTCCTCCTTTGCAAGTCTTAAGCCTCAGTTCTTCATACCAAGCCTTGAAAATAAGAGAAAGCCCTTAAAAGTCTCTAAGAATCTAGTTCCATGCTTTCTCTTAGCATTACCTGTAGTCCTGCACCCAATGGTCATGTCCCCTACGCACCTGACCGCTTTGTCTCTATGTTATGGGTGCGGACCCTTGCAAAAGTTAAAAAGGTGCAAGTATATTCTTAAAAACTCACTTTGAGTCATTTCTAGAAGCTTTTGGAAGGAACCTTGAGGTGGCAAGTTCGCTCTTTTAAGGTTCATGCATCCGATACCTTAAGGAGCTAACACCTTGATGTGAGGAGCTTATCCCTTTGAAGGAGGATTCTATCCCTTCATAGGTGGACCTATAACCTCCTTCCTTTGCACTATAAAATGAAGCATTGGGCTAATTACTGGAGAGGTTGAAAGATGAACATTTTTGAGGTGAAATGCTGCTGGAACATAGTCTTCCTAATTGAACTTTTGTGAGGATAGATTACATACCTCTTTGATCTCATTTGGAAGAGTGTGAGGCTTGTCAAAGTAAAGGAAATTCCTGTTTCGGACCCTGGGAAGAGCTTGTACAACATCAAGGTACCAAAGGTTGTAAGGTTCTTCTATTTCAAAGTTAATACAAATAAGTTTATTTTTCTCAATAAGCTGTGTTTTATGGTTTATTTTATGGATTCTTTGATCACCATAATGAACATGATTTATGATATTAGCTATGCAGGTGTTATTTGATGTGTGCTTTTTTGTAATTGCAGGTTCTCAAAAGGAATTTCTTTCGAACGGTTGAAGGATGCTTTCTACAAACTAGCGTTGGACTTAAGGTGGGGTCTAAACACCTCTATAGTTTTTATTAATGAATCGCAATATGTTTAGAGAAAGGTAGATTTGCTTGTCCTGCTTGTTGCTAGATATCTTTTGATACTAGGGAGATTGACCTTGTCCATAAGATCGATTTATCCGCCCAACACAAACTCCTAAAGATCAAATCTAGCCAGAAAGGAACTTGCACAAAGCACAAACACATATCAGCAACCAGACAAGCATGCATCCATAGAAACAAAGGCATGCAGCAAAAGGAAAGGCCACAACACCTCATAGTAAACGCATTTGGATCTTAGGTAAGTGACTAACCTACTCCTTTGTTTGCATTAGTATAATTAGAGAGCATGCAACAACAACGAGATGGTTGAGGCTGGTTGGGATTGAGGTGGCCAGTTAACTTGGCCACCCTTTTCCAGTTGACTTCACTCATCTGGAGGTGTCAAACTCAAGAGAAGATGTCGAGGACAGGTAGTGGAGGTGGTGGGAACTTCGATGCAATCATGAGAGGTGATTACAAGGAAATGGAAATGATGACAAGGCAGGTAGGGCCCAATGGTCCAAATGGGGCCAATGTACACTTGGCTAGCTCACCCTCCATCACTGGAAATATCCATAAAACAGCCATAAGTACTCCTCGCTGAAGCACTCTCGCCACCTTTCTCTTTCATTCTCTCCTCGAAACTCCACTCCTGCTACCTTCTTGTCACCCCACAGCCTTGAAACCATCATTCTCCATTGCTCTCATCCATCTTCCTGCTATTGGCGTTCTACAGGAGCACTTATAGGTTTTCCAAGAGAACCTATAGGAGGGCTAATAGTGTTCTACAAGAGGGCCAGTAAGCTATTTTGGAGAGGAAAAACATGGTTTTTAACATAATTCTCAGGCTGCAGGGGTAGGTTCTTAGCATACCTCCATTGAATATCAAAATATGCTAACAATGGTTTAGTTTTTGAGGAGAAAATAGAACTGTTGGGTGGAGGAAATTCGTAAAAAAACGCTGCTTATTGTTAAAAAAAAAGAAAAAGAAAAAAAGGAAAAAAAAAGGTCTTTCTCTCTCTGTATTTCTTCAAAAAAAAATTGTTCTCTCCATTTCCATAGTTGGTATTTCAAGGAAGCATCAACAAAGTGACAGGAGGTTTTATGAGAAGGTGAAGAAACTGGTGATTTAGAAGAACAAGAAGGGAAGAAGGAAGAAACCAAGATAGAGGAGGAGAAAGCTGAAGAAATAGAGCAGGGAGAAACATATATAGAGAAAGAGATAGAAGGAGGAGAAAAAGGGGCAGAAAAGACAGAAGTGTCCCTTGAGACTCTAGAAAGAGAGGTAGTAGCTACTCTCATTGCCCTTAGCACACCAATTAAGCCAAAACAAAAGAGGAATAGGAGACCACATTAGAAGCATGGGATGTTAGGGAGGCCACAAGGGCCATCAAAGATGAGGAGATGGACTAAGTTGCTCAGAGGATGAACAACATTTTCAGTAGGGGGTAATGATGAGCCTCATAAATGGGTAATTATATGGGCTCATTTTACCTCCTAACTTAGTCAAATCAACCATTCTCTTAGCTTATTGCATGATTTTTTGATTATATTTATGCTTATAGAATAAGTTGAGTTAGTTATGATGCCATGAGGTCTAATATGTGTTTAATGCAGATTATTGATGATTTTTGTGGTCAAAGTGAAGAATCCAGTGGAAAAATGGTAGAAATAACTTGAAGTGGACAAAGGAGAGGAATTATAGGAGGGGATCCCCTCATTTATTACTCCTCACTTCAAATTTCCCTTCATTCAGCTTGGAGTACAAGCAGCCAAGTCATGCATTAGCAGGCAACCGAGCAAAGTGGAGGATAACTGATGTTTATCTTGAGTTTTGGGAGCCAAGCCTCCTTGGTTTTGAGGAAGTTGTTGGGAGCTTCATTTGTATAAGTAGAGAGGCCTAGGGCCTCATTAGGAAGTTAGTCAAATTTTTAAATTTTTGTTGCAGCTTTGCTCTGCTCAACTTCGAGCTTACTTTTGTTAACAGTTTCATGTAATTGTATTATTATTTTGATAATAAAGTTGAGATCCTTTTTGAGCTAGCACTGAGTACCTCAAAGGGCTGAAGCTCTTGGGTTAGGGCCCAATCCAAGTAGCCAAGCTCCTCTTGTTTTGTATTTATATGTTTTGTTTCAGTTTATGAATTAGTTGTTGTTAGATAAATTTCTTTCTTGGTTAAGAATATGTTGCTTTTGGTGATTTAGAGGGTTGTTTTCATTTCATTTTTCTGTAGTAGGTTGAACAATGATAGGAAAAAGATACAAAAAGGCTATCAACAGAGCCTTGGCCTCCTTTCATCCCTTTGGGATCATGAATTGAGGCCAAGACCCTCCTGCTGCCACAAAAACACAAATTTTCCTTCTCCATAGGATTTCTAGTGTTGTAGTTTGTTAGAAGGTTAATGCTTTGCTGTAGATCTCTTTCACCATGCTCACTTCTGTCTTTGCAATAAATTTCCTTCTATGCATTCTTTCCATGTAGCATTTCTTAGCATTTACTTTCCTAGATCAGAGTTTAGACTAGCTTGATGCAAAATTATGTTTTTTTGATGTACTTAGTTTCTTTGCTTGCTTAATCTCATTGGTTGATTTTCAATTCTCTTGTAGCAAATCTCTTCTCACAACAAGTCAGCCAATCATCCATCACCATCTCTCTTTGATCTACATCCCACAGGTCGCCTAAAGTTCCTCACAATCTTGCCTTAGTTTTCTGCACTTTTCCCATAGAATTTCCTCTCATTCCTTGAACAAATCCAACCATATTTCTCTCTCCTAATCATTCTTGAGGGACCCTAGACATCATAACACATCATCCTAGCCTTCAACTACCCTTTCCACCCACTTTCCTACTTTCAAAACTTCCAAAATTTCTCTCGGCATCCTCCTGTAGACCTCGTGTAGATCCCTTGCAGCCTCCTGTAGATTTTCCTATACGCTTCTTTTTGAAGTCTAATTGCAGGACAAGCCTCCAGAAGGCCACCTGATACCTCCTAGGACCGATCGACACCAACCTACATCTTCTCAAGTCCTAAAACCGCCCTCCATCACCACCTAATCACTATCACATTCATAATCAAATAAATTACATGCATGACAATTTCACATAAAAATACATAAAAATCCAAAAAGATGTTTTTTGCTCATTTACTGCTAGAAATAGCTTGAGTAGATGTTGTTTACTTCCTGAGTAGGTAATGGTATTCATTTCATGGTTTTTCACCTCTCTTTCTGCAAAAGTAGGATTAGTTGGTTAAGTAGGATTTGTTAGGTTTACTTTACATTTCACTCTTCTTTCCCTTTCTGCAAGTAGGGTAGCCTTTGTAGAGTAAGCTTTCCTTTCTTTCATCACACATAGAGATTCTTCTGGAATCCCTAAAAATTATCTTGAGCTCCTAGTGATCTTGTGCCAGCTGACCAAGTGATAGCCTGCAATAAGAACTAGTACTTGTGCATACAACACCGTCGCTTCCAAGTTTGTTATGAACTATCGGGTTGATAAAAGTAAAGTAGGAAGCCCAGGAGTTGAAGAATTATTACTGCAATACTAGTGCTCATAGAAAGAAAATCTTTGGTCGATTTTATTTGTTGCAGATTTGCTCTGCTCAACTTCGAGCTTACTTTTGTTGACAGTTTCATGTAATCCTATTATTATTTTGATAATAAAGATGAGATCCTTTTTGAGCTAGCATTGAGTTACCTCAGAGGGTTGAAGCTCTTGGGTTAGGGCCCAATCCAAGTAGCCAAGTTAGTCTTGTTTGTATTTCTATGCTTTGTTTCAGTTTATGAATTAGTTGCTGTTAGATAAATGTATTTCTTGATTAAGAATAGGTTGCTTTTGGTGATTTAGAAGGTTGTTTCCATTTGAGTTTTCTGTAGCAAGTTGAACAATGATAGAAAGAAGATACAAAAAGGCCATCAATAGAGTCTTGGCCTCCTTTCCTCCCTTTGGGACCATGAACTGAGGCCAAGACCCTCTTGCTACCACAAAAACATAGATTTGCCTTCTCTAGAGGATTTCTAGTGTTTCAGTTTGTTAGAAGTTAATGCTTTTCTTTAGATCTCTTTCATCATGCTCATTTCTATCTTGCAATAAGTTTCCTTCCATGCTTTCTCTCATTATAACATTTCTTTAGCATTTCTTTCCATAGCTCATAATCTATATTAGCTTGATGCAATTTTTTTTTTTTGATGTACTTAGTTTCCTTGCTTGCTTGATCTCCTTGTTTGATTTTCAGGTCCTTTTGTGGAAAATTGCTTCTTACAGCAAGTCAGCCTACTAGCCATCACATTCTCTCCCTGATCTATTCCCTACAGGTTGCCCAAAGTTCACCACAAATCCGCCTTAGTTTTCTACACTTTTTCATAGATTTTCCTCTCTTTCCTTGAACAAATTTGACCATCTCTCCCTCTTCTAATAATCCTTGGTGACCCCTAGGCACCTTAACACATCATCCCAGCCTTCATCTACCCTTTTCACCCACTCTCACACCTTCAAAACCTCCAAAACTGCTCTCGGCATCCTCCTGTAGATCCCTTGCAACCTCCTGTAGGCTTCTTTCTGAAGTTTGATTGTGGGAAAATCCTCTAGAATGCCACCTGAGACCTCCTAGGATTGATCCACACCATCCTACATCTTCTCAAGTCTCAAAACTGCCCTTAATCACTACCAAATCACTGCCACATTCACAATCAAATAAATTACATACATGTCAATTTGACATAAAAGTACATAAAAATCCAGAAAGATCTTTTTTGCTCATTTACTTCTAGAAATATCTTGAGTAGATGTTGTTTACTTCTTGAGTAGGTAATGGCATTCATTTCATGGTTTTTCATCTCTCTTTTTGCAAAAGTAGGATTAGTTGGTTAAGTAGGGTTTGCTAGGTTTCCTTTACATTTCAGTCTTCTTTTCCTTTTTGCAAGTAGAGTAGCCTCTGTAGAGTAATATTTCCTTTCTTTCATCACATATAGAGCTTCTTCTGGAATCCATAGAAGTTGGCTTGAGCTCCTAGTGATCTTGCACTAGCTGACCAAGTGATAGCCTGCAGTAAGAATTAGTACTTGTGCATATAGCACCGTCGCTTCCAAGTTTGTTATGAACTACCGGGTTGATAAAAGTAAAGTAGGAAGCCTAGGAGTTGCAACATTATTGCTGCAATACTGGTGCTCACCACATTTTGGTGCCATTGATCCCCATCCTCGACCTAGAAATAAAATCTCTGGGAGTAGACAAAGGAGGA
The DNA here is from genome assembly GCA_000404065.3 of Pinus taeda. Lineage (NCBI taxonomy): Eukaryota > Viridiplantae > Streptophyta > Pinopsida > Pinales > Pinaceae > Pinus > Pinus taeda. The sequence continues at coordinate 11,951 of APFE030137091.1, forward strand.
TATTGAGGTCGAATTGATCAAGATGAACCTAAACAACCTAGGCTTGTAGGTGTAATTAGAGGATTATAATGAGATGCCACCTATTGGGATATGGTCCCTGGGTTAAATTTTGTTAAATTTTGAAAGTTCTTTTTGTAAAATCTCCTTGATTTGTGGAAGCGAAGTGTGAAGATAGTAAAAGTCAAAGGTGCTTTAGTCCCTTAGGTGGGTAGGTGATAGAAAGGTTTTGAGACCTGCCCATGGTTTGTGGACCATGGTATTGTAAAAGAAAGGCTATAAATAGAAGAGGCACAATGAATCTAAAAGATAATAAACTGATAGAAATCTTGAACAGGGAAAGTAAGCTAAGGTAGGAAAAATCTGTTTCCTATACTTAGGCAAAGGGGAAGGCTCCTGTAGTTGAGTGCAACAGATCCTACAACTGAGTGCACAGGGAAAAAGAGTCTGTTTTTGAATGAGTACATCTAATAAAGATTGTTTTGATCCAATATTGTGCATCTGTGTATTATTTCTTACTTCTGCAAGTTCTTTATTTTTGCTCTGTATCGCAATTCATGTGAATACATGCTTATCTTATGCGCGGAAGTGATAGATCAATATAATTTATACTTGTAATGAATATTGAATGACCTTTGTGAAGGTATAGATATTGTTTAAGAGAATTACTGTAATTATCTTTCTCAAAAGGGTTAGGGTTCGCGAAAATAGAAATAAGCCTTAGAAGTTGCAGGAACCTATCACACAAGCCTTTGGATGCAGAAACCTAGTTCTGTCATCCCCCAATACTGCTTCAGATGAGACTGTAGCCTGCGCTATGTGAGCTATTGCCGAAAGCGCCAACGATTTAGGGTTTTGTTGGTTGGCCTAGGTAACTGTGAACCTGGGTTAGGCCCTAGCAAGCCAACAAATGGTTCCATTGCCGAGACCGAGATCTTTCCAAGGGATGTATGATAAGTGGTTCCACACTAAGAAAGAGATTTAAAATTGGATCTATTAGAAGAAGCTTGCCTTTGTAGTTTAGGAGAACAATAATCCACACTTGTCAAAGGAAGAGTGGTTGAATAGATACCTATATACAAATGAACATGAAATATTCTTCTGCTCTTTTCCCTATGAATTGCACGAGTGGCTATCCAAATTAGCAGATAGTCAAGGTACGTGGAAGCTTAATGACCCTATTGTGTGGACCCTTGAACTGGTAAAGTGCTTGGAGGCCTCAGAAAATAAAATTGCGTGGGCCATCAACCACTTGATTGATTGTATTCTGGGAGGATTCATCAGTAAATTCACGATCAATATGTCTGTCAGCTATGGTGAAGCATAGTGCAGGTTCTTCAAAGGACCAAGAGGTAAGTACTTGAAATATATAAAGACTTGGATTTAGATGCTATTGTGCGAAAAGCAGGCTATGCCTTTAAATTGATGTTTTGGACTATACAAAGTGGAAGAGTATTAAGAAGGAATGAAGAATCGTGCTCTGAATAGAGTTCGTTGTTAGGGTTTCTGATAGCGATGAAGAGAATAATATTCTAAGAACTGCATGAAGCACACTACAACTTATGAGTCAGGGTATCACAGGGATACCTCATCCATCCACTCGATCTTTGCCTCCACCTCTGCCTCACACACCTACACCTTAGTTTCCACCTTCAACTCCACCTCTGCCTCCATCATTTAATATGGCTAATACAATGAAGATGCTTGTGTTTAGGGGTGTGGGAACTGAAGACCCAAAAAATTTTTGGTTTGTCACAAATGCTATGTGGACGACACAACAAATCACCGATGATAATATGAAGAAAGTGCAGCTAGTCAAGTTGTTGCACGACAGAGCGCTGAGCTAGTACATTAATTTCTGCATGGATAAGCCCAACGTGACTATGCTAGAAACCTAGCAAGTTCTAAATAGTGAATTCAAGAAGCCCAAATATTAGTCTTAGTCAGTAATAAATTTCAAGGAGATTCAACAGAGGGTAAATGAGTCTGCATGGGACTTTGATCAAAGATTAAAATGTTTGATTCAACAAGCTAATATGACTATTACAGATACTCAGCATAGAGACTAGTATATTACTTCGCTCCTACCTCATCTGAGAACACCATTGTCACAACAGAAAATAGGAACACATGCAGAGGCAGTGGAAATTTCCATACTATTAGAAGCTTCACCAGTGTAGGATACGAATATAGGGGTATATTGGATTCAATCACAGCTGGCGAGCTTGCACATGGAATTGTAGAGACTGAAGAAAGGAAAGGAAGTCCAAACTGAGGTGTGCACAGAAGTTTGGTGCCTGAAGTGTAAGTTCCAAGGTCATGATAAAGACCATTGTCCTGTTTATCATAACTACCTCATTAGGGGAGGTCCTGTTCCTCTAAAACTGGAAAACATTGTTGGACTGAGCATGGGGGTACCCTTATGGTGCGCTATCTATTAGGTAGATGGGAAGCATGCGATTGATAATTGTCATATCCTACAAAAATTTGTGCAAACACCACAACAATTATTTTGTACTACCTGTAAATCAGTGGGGTATGATGAGTACAATTTCCAGAGCTACGAACTGATGATGGAGTGAACCCCTACGCATAAAATGCAGATGGAAAATTTACTTCAGGATTAGGGTGTGGGTGCAGCACATGGAGGATTCTAGGGCCGAGGAAGAGGACGAGGAGGAGGGGCTGGAAGGGGTCATGGAAAAATCATTTGTTATAATTGTGGAAAAGACAACCATTTAGCATGCAACTGTCAGAACTCAACGCATCCATCATGTCAGTATTGCCAACAGTTTGATCATGTTATATAATATTACCTCGTATTAATATCCAAGATGTAGGATAAGAAGGCTCAAACACCTATGCAAAATATTCAAATGATGAGAGAAAAGCCTTGTGAAGAAGAGCCTAGTGTTAATACCATAACACGAAGTGGTATTGCCATAGGAGAAGATAAGGAAAAGCAGTCGGAAACTAAAGGATGGTTATGCAAGACTACGAAGAAGGAAATTGGATTCGACCTAAGCCAAGCCAAATAAACATGTATGGAAGCCAAAAAGAGCTTTTTTGGGGCTTCCACCTCAGGAAGTAAGGAAAAGTCTAGAGGAAACAACGAAGCACAAAACGCAGATCCTTCGCTATTAGCTACCTTTCTAAATACTTGTATGAAATTGTTATGAGATAAAAAGGTGCTAGAAGGGCTTCAAGAGTTAATTAGTAATTGTACATGTTAGGTCAAACCTCCTCCATAACTGTGCACTGTACAAAAAACGGGAAAAAGCAAGAAACGAACAGGCCGTGAAATGAGGCTAACAATGTGGATCGGGGAGTATGAAATGGAGAAGGTAATTCTTGATCTAGGATCTGATGCGGATGTGCTACCAAAACAAACTTGGGAAAGAATGATGAGACCTATGCTGCAGTGGTCTCCTATCCATCTTTGTATGGCCAATCAATAAAAAATCATTCCTATGTGGCACTTGTATGGGGTAACAATGGATATTGAAGTAGCAAGCGCTTTGGCCGATTTTAAAGTGATCGAGATCATGGATGATAGTAATCCTTACCCTATGCTGTTAGGCATTGATTGGGTCTTTGGCATGGATGCAGTCATTAATCTTAAGAAATGAAGAATGATATTTGAAAGAAAATATCTCTGAGTAATTGTTCCCTTAGATCCATCTGAAGGTGCGCGATACAGAGAACTAGTCCACGATTATGAAGAAGAGGATGATCTGGATTAGATATATAAGATCATTGCATGAGATGGGGAATGGATCAATCCTACAGCAGATGGATGATTTACGTGAGATCAAGATAGCTCCTGCACCCCAGATTCGAACGAAGAGCTTGAGCATTGGCAGAACAAGTTACATGAAATCTCCTCGCTGCACTGCAATATGTTGACAAAATCGCTTCATTGCGTATCTATGGAGATATGAAATCTACCTCATTATTATGGTTTACATGATGTTAATTTATTTCTGGATAAGTCTGAAAGGGAGATGCGAGAAGAACATTGATTCCAAGCATTAGATCTGGTACTGCGTGCTACGCCTGCTCGCTGGTGGGGTACACATAAGGATCGCTTCCCTGACTGGAAGCAGTACCGACGAATGATGAAGATGAGGTTTATGTACACCAATACTCGTATGACAGAGAAATACACTAGAAAATATGATCCACATGAGCATCTGGCATGGCGGACTAAAGCATGGGGAGAGAGTCCTCAACTTGAATGGGTGTGCATCTTTTGTCACACTTTGGATACCATTTTGATGAATTGGTACCTAGAAATGAAGTTATGCCATGGAATGGGATATCCTCAAGGGAATTTTCTTGTTAACCTTCAGATTTGAGGATGGATTTGAATGTATTGATGAAGCATTCCAAGAAATTAAGGCTGCGATCGTTAAAATTCTTGAGGACCCAATAGAATGGGTTCAACCAGACTAGAATACGTAGGTGCACCATGCGTTGTAATGCTGTAACATGACCAGAAAAGAAGAAGGAGATGATCCTATAAATATCAACATTTCAGAGTCTGAGGGATAGTGTGAAGTTGAAGGACCCAAAGAAGAAATTCGTGACATAGCGAAACCTTTGAAGTCTAGAAAGGTAAACATTGGAATAAACGCCTAGCCAAAGTTTTCTAACATAGGTGACTATTGGGATGAGGATACAGTTGATAAGGTCACATAAATTCTGCACGAATACCATGACTTGTTTCCTACAAATTTCTCAGATCTAAAGGGGATAGTAGGGGACCTAGGCATGATGAACATTACATTGAAGCCCGATGTGAAGCCTGTAAAACAATGACCCTACCATTTGAATCCCAAGTATAAGGAAAAGTGTGCAAGGAGTTGGACACGATGCTAGAGGCTGGGATCATTGAGCCAGTGGAAGAATCAAACTGGTTAAGTCCTATGGTAGTCCAGGGAAAGAAGCAACATGATGAAATCTAGATATGTGTTGATCTAAGGAAGCTCAATGATGCTTGTGTCCATGATCCATTTCCAACGCCATTTACAGATGAAGTCCTGGAGAATGTTGGAGGGCAGGAAGCTTATTCATTTACTGATGGATTCTCGGGGTACCATCAGATCAAGATCGTGGCAAAGGATCTCAACAAGATCACATTCACCATAAAATGGGGATGTTTTCAATATACAGTAGTGTCATTTGGATTGAAGAATGCCCATGTGATCTTCTCATGGGTAGTAATTGTAGCTTTTATGGAATTCATCCACAAGTTCTTAAAAGTTTACTTTGATGATTGGTCTGTCTTTGGGTTGGTGCCATGTTGCAAGTCCACACCTTATGTTGGATATCTTTCGCAGACATCAGATCACCCTGAATTTGAAAAAATGTATCTTATGTGTTCCTTATGGAATAGTACTAGGTCATGTGGTTTGCAAGCATGGATTGATTGTAAACCTTGCCAAGATAGATGTTATTGTCAATTTGGAGGCCCCGACATTAGGAGAATTTTGAGGTCTAAAATGGGCCTCCTAAGAAAAATGTACAACGAAAATAAACTTAATAAGAACCAATAGAATTCAAGATGATGATGTCAACCATGGGGGATGATTCACCATTTTTGGAGTAAAAAAGTAAAGATATTAAAAAATAATAAAATAATAAAACTACCTTTTCCACTCATATTTTAAAATTATCTCCCTATGTTTTTACTCAAATTTCGAGTGAGAGTAATAATTGGATGAAAAATTTAATTTCTCATCGAAAGAGTACCCATGTTACATACTTTTGATTGACCCTGCTACATGAAAAATGAGAAATGCATGAAAAAATGTGATTACAATAACATTTTTCATGTATTTCTCATTTTTCATGTAGCAGGGTCCATCAATCATGTTTTTCATGCATTTCTCATTTTTCGTGTAGCAGGGTCCATCAATCATGTTTTTCATGTATTTCTCATTTTTCATGTAGCAAGGTCCATTGAAAGTATTTAACATGGGTACTCCTTGGATGAGGAATCAAATTATGCATCCAACAAGTGTTTCCGCTCGAAATTTGAGTAAACCCATAGGAAGATAAGTTGAAAATACGAGTTGAAAAATTATTTTTTTAGGTTTTTTTCCCTCTAAAATTTGATTATGTAATGTAATATTGTTTTATTACTTCCACTATTATTTTATAATTTCCTTAGGAGGCCCATTTTATACCTCAAAACTCCCCTAATGAGAACGTGAAACAGCTATGCGCGACATTAGGCCATAAGATATATTATGGAAAGTTTATCAAGGCATATGCACAAGTCACAACACCAATGGAGAAATTGTTGAAAAAGGATGCGACATGCTGTTGGGATGAAGAGTGTGAGAACATATTATAAATTCTAAAGGAGAAAATGGTCATTGTGCCTATTTTGGTATTTCTGGATTGGAAAAAGGAGTTTCATGTTCACGTAGATGCTTCTTGTATTGCACTAGGTGCAGTGCTCATCCAACCAGATGAAGGTGATATTGATCATCCTATAGCATTTGCGAGTAGGAAGTTGTCTAAGGCGAAGAATAACTACTTGAGTACAGAGCGTGAATGACTCGCTATGATGTATGCATTATAGAAATTCTAGCGCTATATATTAGGTGTGCACTTTAAGATGTATATAGACCATTATGCTCTAAAATACCTGGTCAATAAGCCTTTGTTGGGGGAATATTTGCAGATGGTTGTTTCTCTTTTAGGAGTATGATTTTGAGGTAATTGTGAAGCCCAAATGATTGAATTATAGTCCTAATCATCTCTCTTGGATTGAAACTGGTGATGAGCCTACTAGTTTGGAAGAAGGGTTTCCTCATGTGCAACTCTTTGCTGTTCGTGTCGCAGACAATCACTTTGCTAATATAATCTAGTTTTTAATAACTGGAACAACCCTAGAAGGATATTCTACACAACAGAAGAAGGAATTGGTGGTTCACGCAACTGATTTCTTTGTGATTGTTGGACACCTATATAAAATGGGTTGTGATGAGATACTGTGTCGATATGTGCTAGAGTTTGAACGACCAAGCATTCTTGCAGAAGCACATGGTGGAGTAGAAGGAGGCCACTATGCAGGAAGAGTGACAAGGCAGAAGATCTTTCGTGAAGGACTTTGGTGGCCAATGATACATAAGGATGAAAAATCCTATTGTAGGGAACTGGATGCTTGGCAAAGGATGGGGAAACCATTGTAGAGGGATGAATTTCCCTTAAGTCCATAAATAACTTTGTAGGCATTTGGTAAGTGGGCGATTGATTTTGTGTGTTCGATCCACCCACCAGGGAAAAATATTTTGGGTGTGGAGCCTGATTATCTTCTTTATTAAGAGGTATCACCACATTGGACCCCAGTTTGTAATGTGGCAGAAATGCCACCTATAATATTTGCGCTGCAAGGTGGGTCCAGGGGGGGAGAGAACAATATTTAGGAGCCCTACCCCCCTTGGCAGGGGATTGGGGATAGTGCCCTCGAAGCTAAAAATAGATGTAAAATTTCCTTGTAAAATGTTGTAATTTCGTAGTTAATCTGGGTTGTTCATTAGGTGGAGACCTGATGGTAGAAGTTATGTTTAATTTAGGGTTTTTTTTTCCCTAGAAGGAAAACCCTCGCTATATATGAGGGAATTGTATTGCGTCTATGTAGATCTGTATTCTGAGCGAGAAAGAAAGAGGAGATTGAGCGAGAGAGAAGAGGGAATTACGTCGGATCTATTGTAGGTTGTATCTCTTCAGTTTGTTGGATAATATAAAAGGAAGGACTTGTTGTTTCTCCGTGGATGTAGCCCAAATTAGGTGAACCAAGTATATATGTGTCTCTCTTGTTTTATGTGTTTATATTTCTACAATATATTTTATGTGTTCCATTGCTCTGTAATATATAATTTTCTAACAACTGGTATCATAGCCAAAGGTCTATTTAGCTGATAAACTTGCAGGAGAGAAGGGTTCCTGGTTTGAGTGGGAGCAATGGTAGGAGATGGTAGGTTTAGGGTCGAAAAATTTAATGGCCCAAACTAACAGCTATGGAAGTTGCAAATGGAAGAATATTTGTACCAAAAAGATCTGTACCAACCATTGAGCGGAAAGATAAAGAAGTTGATGAGTATGATAGACACATAATGGGATATTCTCGACAGAAAGGCACTTGGAACAATATGGTTATGCCTAGCTGCGTCGGTTGCCTTTAATATTTCAAAGGAAGCAACAACAAAGGGTTTAATGTCGGCACTAGCCAAACTACATGAAAAACCCTCGGCCTCAAATAAAGTATTTCTTATGAAACGTTTATTTAATATGAAGATGTCAGAAGGTGGATCTATTTCTGATCATTTAAATGAATTTAATACAATTACCAGTCAGTCAAGTTCTGTAGGGGTAACTTTTGATGATGAAGTTAGGGCTCTGTTATTTCTGTGTTCATTGCTAGAGAATTGGAATGGTTTAGTTATGTCCATTAGTAACTCTGTCTCTAGATCTAGTACTTTAAATTTTGATGATGCTGTTGGTGCAATCCTTAGTGAGGAAATGCGATGGAAAAGCTCCGGTGAGACATCAGGTAATGCCTTGACTGCAGAGACTAGGGGAAGAAAACTGGAAAGAGGAAAGAGCCCAGGATATCACAGTAAGTCAAGGAAAGGCAAATCCAAGTCTAGATCAGGGATAGTGTGCTAGAAATATAGGAAGAAGGGACACCTGAAGAAAGTCTGCAAGTATTGAAAGGGAAAATAAGGAGAAGCGCAACAAGAAAACAATCATGAAGCGAACGTGACAGGTGATGTGTTGAAAGATGTTTTGATTCTTTCATTATAAACTATTATTGATGCTTGGGTGGTAGATTTAGGGGCCTCATTCCATGCCACATCTGATAGGAAACATTTTCATGATTATGTTCAAGGAGATTTTGCACAGGTTCAATTGGGTGATGATAAACCCTATAAAATCATTGGAATGTGTACAATTTTCATAAAACAACAGAATGGAAATAAATGTCTATTGAAGGAGGTAAGGCATGTTCTAGATCTAAAGAAAAATCTGATTTCAATAGGGTAGTTTGGAGGTGAAAGTTGTGTAACAACTTTTACAGATAAAACTTGGAAGGTCACTAAAGGAGCCCTAGTAATAGCAAAATGAGAAAATATTGGTACATTGTATTTATGCAATGGTATTTCTAATTGTGCTAATGATTTAACCTCTACAAGAGAAGATACAACATTGTGACATTATAGGCTTGGGCACATGAGTGATAACGGGATGCAAATTCTTCACTCAAGAAATTTGTTGCCAAGTCTGAAGCATGTTGATTTAAAATTATGTGAAAATTGTGTTTATGGAAAACATAGGAGAGTTAGATTCCTCAGAGTTGGGAAAGAAAAGAAGAGAGAAAAATTAGAGTTTGTGCATACAGATGTATGGGGACCTTCTTAGGTATCATCTATCGGTGGGTTTCGTTATTATGTTACTTTTATTGATGATGCAACTAGAAAAACCTAGATTTATTGTATTCAAAATAAATCTGATGTATTTGATACTTTCAAGAAATGGAAAGTGTTGGTTGAAAATGAGACAAGAAAAAGGTTGAAGTGTCTCATATCAGACAATGGAGGTGAATATTGTAGCAAAGAGTTTGATAGGTACTATTTAGAGAATGGAATTCGTAGAGAGAAGACAGTTCTAAGAACACCACAAGAAAATGGTTTGTTAGAAAGGATGAACAGGACAATAATGGAGCGTGCAAGGTGCATGAGATTGCATGTAGGATTGCCTTTACAATTTTGGGCAGATGCTGTAGATACTTTTGTTTATCTAATAAATAGAGGGCCTTCAAGTTCCTTGGATGATGGTATTACAGAGGAGACATGGATAGGTAAAAAAGGTAAACTACTTATTTTTAAATAATTTTGGTTGTGAAGCCTTTGTCCACATTAATAAAGAAAATAGAACAAAGCTTGAGGCAAAATCAAAGAAATGTAACTTTATTGGATATGGTGTTAATGATTTTGGTTATTGCTTTTATGATTATGAAAAATACAAAATCATTAGGAGTAGAGATCTCATATTGAATGAAAAGGTTTTGTATAAGGATCAGATGCAGGAAAAGAAATAGGAAAAAGAAAATAGAGAATACACAGTTCTTGATGACATCACAGAAAAATTGAAGGTGCCTGAAAATCATAATGATCAACAACCAGAAAAACAACAATAACACGCACCTCAAACACCTGAAAGTGGTGTTAGAAAATCTACTAGGATAAGTAGGCCCCCTGAATGATACTCTCCTTCATTATATTATGTATTGTTTACTGATTCTAGTGAACTAGAATGTTATGAAGAAGTAGTGCAAATAGAAACCAGGAAGAAGTGGGAGCAAGCCATGAAAGAAGAGATGGACTTCTTAGCACATAACCAGACTTGGGACTTAGTGAGGTTGCCTGCAGGTAAAACAAAATTGCAAAATAAATGGGTTTACAGGTTGAAGGAAGAAGATGGAGGTAGAAAAGGGTATAAAGCTAGACTTGTGGTGAAGTCATTTGCATAGAAAAATGGTATAGACTTTGAAGAAATATTTTCTCCTATTGTTAAAATGACTTAAACTAGAACTATCTTAAGTCTAGTAGTAGCTGAAGATTTTCATCTTGAATAGTTAGATGTAAAGACATTCTTTCTCCATGAGGATTTGGAGGAAGAGATATATATGTAGCTGTCACAAGGATATGAGGTAAAAGGGAAGGAGAAACTAGTGTGCAGGTTGAAGAAGAGCTTGTATGGATTAAAACAGGCTCCAAGGTAGTGGTATCTAAAATTTGACATATTTATGTCTGAACAAGGTTATACTAGATGTCACTCTGATCATTGTGTTTATCTCAAAAGGCAAAATGATGGCAGCTATATTATATTGTTATTGTATGTAGATAACATGCTTGTTGCAGGTTCTAACATGCAGAAAATAAATGTGCTCAAAATAAAATTGGAAAACTCATTTGCAATAAAGGATTTGGGTGCTGCAAAACAAATCCTTGGTATGAGAATAACTATAGACAGGAAGAATCGAAAATTAACATTGTCTCATAGTGAGTACATAGAAAAGGTGTTGAAAAGATTTAATATGTAGAATGAAAAACCAGTTAGTATATCTTTGGCTAGCCATTTCACACTAAGTAAGGAGGTGTGTCCCAAGACTTAGGAAGAAATGGCTTATATGTCTAAAGTTCCATATGCATCAGTAGTTTGAAGCTTAATGTATGCAATGGTTTGCACAAGGCCTGCTATTGCACATGAAGTGGGATTTGTAAGAAGGTACATGAAGAATCCAGGAAAAGAACATTAGATGGCGGTGAAGTGGATTCTCAAGTATTTGAGAGGTACCAAAAATCAAGCATTATGCTTTGGTAGTTCAAACATTGCTCTACAGGGATATGTTGATGTAGATATGGCCAGTGATAGAGATAACATGAGGAGCACAACAGGGTATGTGTTTATTGTACGTGGAACAACAATTAGTTGGGTTTCAAAACTACAAAGTGTTGTTGCACTCTCAACAACAGAAGCAGAGTATGTTGCTGCTACAGAGGCTAGTAAAGAAATGATTTAGTTAAAAAGGTTTCTGGATGAATTGGGTAAGAAGTAGGGGTTGGGCAGGTTATACAATGACAATGAGAGTTCCATACATCTTGCAAAAAACTCTACATTTCATTCCAAGGCTAAACATATTGTTGGGCATAGGTTCCCCCAAGGACAGTTTTGGGGCTAAAAGGCCATGTTTTGGGACAAATTTTTTAATTAAGTTGTAAAGTCTCCGTATTTTGTGGTCGCGGAGTGTGAAGGTGTTAAGAGTCATAAATGATTTTCTACCCTTATTTTGTAAGGCATAAATTTGGCTGTAAATATCCACCCATGGTCTGCGGACCATGGGATTGTATAAAAGTGAGCTAGTAGATAAGCTCTAAGTAGTTAGGAGGTAGACAAGTTTGGAGTCTTGGTAGAGAAGCCTAAGTGTTTCGGGTCTTAGCATAGGTAGAGGCTTTGCAGTTGAGTGTATAGAGGCCTAGGGTGGAAGTCTATAACTGAGTGCGTGGGCCCCTGCAACTATGTGCGCACGACGAATAGAGTCTATCTCAAATTGAAGATATCAATAAAGAGAAGTATTCTGCATATTATATGTATTTATTTCCTATTAATGCATTTGGTTATATTGCGTTTTGGATTTAGTTTACAATGTCTATGTGATGCACGCATATATGTGATTATATTGGTTAATTGAATGCAAGTAAGAATATCAGTTATGCGATGCTAACTATGATTGTTTAGTAAGATAAGTAAAACACTTAAGATAACTTGGGAACCTATACAATACACTGTCATAGAAATGTGAAAGTACCTAGATCAAGGGTTAAGGCTACACGAAGGTCAATTGTACACCTTCGCGGAGGTACTGAAGGGCAGAATACAAGGGTAGACTGACAGAGCCCTAAAGCTTAGTGACCTGCATGAAAGTAGGAACAGGGGATATAAATCGACATCACAACCATCTCAGGGTGTAGAAACTTGGTTCCAACATCCCTCCATATTGCTTTGGGTGAGACTTCATTTTGCGCTGCGCGGGTTTTTGCCAAAAGGGCCAGTAATGTAGGGATTTGTTTGGCTAACTAATGTTGAACCTAGGTCAGGCCCCACAAAGCCAACAAACGGTTTCGTTGATAGGACTAGAATCTATGTGAGAGATGTGTGATGTCGTACCACTAGAATCCAACTAAGAAAGAGATTGAAGACTGGTTTGAAAGGAAGATCCACGAATTCGCAGCATAGGAGAACATAAATCCATGACAGAAAAAGGAACAATGATTGGAAGGGTACCTGTATACAAAGATCCACAAGATCTTCTTCTGTTCCTTTCTAGTTGAGTTGTACGAGTGGATCACGAAGCTAGCAAATAGCCAACGAAGGTGGAGACTTGACGGTCCTATTGTCTGGACCCCAGAGTTAGTACAGAGACTGGAAGGCTCTAAGGATAAGATCACCCATGCTATTGATCATTAGTTCAATCGCATCATAGGAGGATTTGTGACTGAATTTGTGTTCGATACATCAGTTAATTACAGCAAGGTGGAGCGGTGGTTTTTCAAAGGTCTGCGAGGTAAGTACTTGAAGACTTAAATACCTAGATTAAGATGTTATTGTGCGAAAAGCAGGTTATGCATCTACCTTGATGTTTGGAGCTACGTGAAGTGGAAAGACTTAAAAAAACAAAGGAAGTAAGGGTCCTTAATATAGTTTATTGATTTCACCTCCATTGGGTGATGAAGAGGGAGTAGCACAAGATTCTCGGCGAAGTGCAGTTCAATTAATAAGACAAGGATTCCGACGATTTCCACCTCCAGCCACACCACCTTTGACTTCACCATCGTCACCTGCGACCTCACCCATACCACCAACACCCCCACCATAGTTTAGCATGGAAAATTTAGTGAAGCTACCTTTGTTTAAGGGCTTGGGAAATAAGGACTCAGACGAGTTTTGGTTCGTCGTGAAAGATCTATGGGAAGCTCAGGGCATCACATATGATCGCATGAAGAAAGAAACATTGGTTAGCACTTTGCAGTATCATGCGCTAACTTGGTACATAAAGTACTCTAATGATAACCCAAACGTTGGGTTGGAAGAGATCCAAACCACGTTGAATAAAGAGTTAAGTAGGCCTAAATCTGAGGCACAATCAATTGTGGGGTTCAAAGAGATCATGATGAAAATAAGGGAGGCACCTTGGGAATTGGATCAAAGGTTGAAGTGTAAAATCTGTGAAGATATATGAACTTAACAGATGGAAAACATCATGAATGGTTCATGGCTTCGCTCCTGCCACACCTAAGGGTTGTGATGTCACAACAAAAAATTACGACTCAGGTAGAGGCCTTGGAGATTTCCATAAGACTACATGAAACACCGATGCAAGACTCAAATCTAGGGGTTCAATAGATCCATGCTCAGTTGAAAATTCTTTGCCTTGAAATGAAAAGTTTAAAGCAAGACAGAATAGTTTGACTGGAGGTGTGCAAAGAGATATGGTGCCTAAAATGTAAAGGTTAGGGCATGAAAAATACCACTACCTAGTCTTTGCGAACTATATTGCAGGAGGACAACCGATTCCTTTGATGCTGGAGGCCCAAGCAGGACCGAGCACGGGGCCTGCATTATGGTGTGCCATATGTTAGGTAGTAGGGAAGCATATGACAAATAACTGCATTTGCTGCAAAAGTTTGTACAAACACTGCAACAACTATTTTGCAACTTTTGCAGGTTGGTAGGGCATGATGAGTGCAACTGCAAAAGTTATGAATTGATGATGGACAGAACTATCACCTATAGGGTTCAGGCAGAAACATGGCCCCGTGACCAAAACGATGGGATGGAACAAACATTCTTTCAGGGGAATGGACGAGGACCTTCCAGAGGTCGGGGACAACTGATTTATTACAACTGTGGAGGGCCAAGACACTATTCCTGTGAATGCACTAACCCAATGTGATTTTCTTGTAAATATTGTACTCAGTTTGATCATGAGACAGAGGACTATCCTATGCTGATAGTGAGGATACACGACAAAGTGGTGCTACCACCGTAGCTGACTCAGAACTTGTAGATGATGAGGTCTGAGCCTCGCGAATAGGATTCAAAAGTGAATATAGTGCTCCGAAGTGGAATTGCAATGGGTGATTATAAGGGAAGCAACCCGAAGACAATGCATGGGTTCACAAAGCTCTGGCAAAGGAGGTTGAATTTCATTTAGAACGTGCACGCGAAATGTTCATGGAAGCAAAGAAGAGCTTCGCTGAGGCCTCTACCTTAGGAAGCAGGGATAAGCCTGATCAGGAAATGGACCCCTCTATGCTTACAACCTTTCTAGAGACCTGCATGAATCTGCTCCACGATAGCAAGGCTGTGAAGGGATTACGAAGCCTATAAATAGAAGCACAGGAAACACTCCGAGTGAACCGCTGATAGGTCCCTATAATACTAGTGATTACCCCATTACTATTGTAGTTGTATCCTTATTAATATTGTTGTGCTCCTATTGTCCCCATATTGTTATTACTGTGCCCCATAGAATCCCTCTATTGTTATTTTTTTGCCTTTATATTATTATTGTTAGGTCGACTGGGTTACATTACGACTCCTTAGACTCCTATATATGGAAAGGAGGTTTTGTCATTTGAATCATCAAAGAATCATTCATTTGTATAATGTAAAGGAGGTTGCCCCCTCGAAGGGGCTGAATTCTAAGGCGTTGATCTATCTTTCATATTTTTGTGAGATGGTTTCATAACATTTGGTATATAAGCTTTGGATTCTAGGGTTTCACTGCTCCAAATAGGTCATCATGGCATTTTTCACGATAATTTTTTTTTTTTGTGATGTTTCAGAAGAAAAAAACAAACCCATTTGAGACAAAATCGCGCTGAACCTTGGTTCCGAATTTCAGAGCTTTTTGTGCTATATTTGCAGAGATATGATCTGAGGAAGTTGGTCTTTTTGCAGACTCCTGAATTACATTCCAAACAGGTGACCTGGGGAAAATCATCATAACTTTCTCTTTGAGCTTCGGATTGAATTTTTGTAAGAAGGTACAGAAAGTGGACAAACTATAGTTTCTTGTATATATTTTTTAGAGCCAAATATCGAAATAGGGACACGTGACATGTCGTACAATTTATCTCTACTGAACTAGTCTATAATCAGGTCACTGTGGGAGATTTGGCATAACTCTTCCTTGGAGAAGCCAATTTGGATCAGACTAGTGGCATTAGAAAGTGGATGCATAGGACTAGTGTAGGTCGAAATTTCAGAATTAGATGATCCGAAATTACAGAGATACATCAGAGGCAATATCGAGCTCCTACAAAGTGAAAAAAGATGTGTAGATTTTTTTTTTATTTTTTCTTAAGCTTGGTTTGAAAAATTATTTTGAAGAATTCAAAGGGCATAGTAGAGCATTATTATCGATAACTGATGCCCCAAGGAAATAGAATTCAAACACCTAGTAAGCAACTTGAAAGCGCTAGCATGATTCATGAAGAAGAGGAAGAAATGCTACAAGATATATCAAAATTACAAGACCAAGTGCAACAAATGTCACTTTCACAAAAGCTAACAAAAGCTAAGATAAATGGCGTGGAATCTAAGATAAATGGCGTGGAATCTAAGATAAAGGGAATGGAAGCTAAGATGAATGGCATGGAAGCTAAGATGGATGATTTGAAGATAGATTTGAAGACAAACATGGAAGATTTGAAGACAGATTTAAAGACAGATATGGCAGATTTGAAGACAGATTTGACAAATTTTCTACAAGAAATGCTTATTAATGGTGAAAGGGTAGTAAAGGAAACTCATGATGCGAAAAAAATAAATGTTAATCATGATTTCATGGACTCTAATGTTGGATCGAAGACCCACCATATTCCAAAAATCGATATGAGGAAGTTTGATGGCAAGGATCCTGCAACATGGATATTACAGATGGAGCAATTCTTTGATCTCAATAATGTGCAAAACACACAAAATGTACGTATTGCAACTTTATATTTGGAACCAAATCAGTTTGTATGGTATTAATGGCTTTTCTCTTGTAAACAAATGATCACTTGGGCAATTTTTACGGAAGAATTGACAACACATTACAAGGATACAAAAAGAAACACTTTTTTTAGCCAATTGATAAGTCTCAAACAAAAGGGTTCAATAATGGAGCACATTGAGGAGTTCCAAAAATTGAACATAAGGGTAAAAAATATTCCAGAGGAGCATAGGATTGATGTGTTCATAGGGAATTTAAATATAATATCCAACATGATGTTCACCTTTGGGAACCTGATTCATTAGAGAAGGCATTCAGGTTAGCAAGAAAAATGGAAAGCAAAATTATGGCAACCAGGAAGCATACCACTCACAACTATAAAGACGGAAGTGTTGTTGCCCCTAGTCCTCCACAACCTATAAGGTTGACACCACAACAATTGGAAGAAAAAAGAGCAAAAGGGCTTTGTTACAGTTGTGATAGCAAATACACTAAAGGTCATAAGTGTGCTGAGAAGAAATTATTCTACATAGATTGTGAAGAGGAAGAAAAAAAGGAGCAAGAAAGGTCAAAATAAGAGGATATACTCCAGGAACAAAGCCTAGAAGAAATGAATCTCACCATATCTTGTAATGCATTGGTGGCAATTACCACTCCTCAAACCATCAAGATAGAAGGACAAATCAAGAAGAAAAAGGTAATAGTGTTGATTGATTTAGGAAGTACCCGCAATTTTATTCATTGTAAGGTAGCAAAAGAATTTCCTATATCCAGCACCAAAGTGTCAAGTAATGGTTACAAATGGAGGAACAATAAATTTCTCTGGAAAGTGCCATAATATCAAGCTATCCATGGGAGAATATGTATTGACTAGCTCAATGGTTTCCATTCCAATGGGAGGTGCTAATGTTGTACTAGGAGTCCAATGGCTACAATCCTTGGGTACAATAGCTTTTAATTTTCAAGAACTTTTCATGAAATTTTCTGTGGAAGGAAAGGAAGTTGAATTAAGAGGTATTGCAGGGAAACCACGAAAGATAATCAGCTCTAACGGTATGACAAAGCTTCTAAAAAAAGAATAAAGATGTGTAATTGCACAATTATGTTCGCTAGATATTTCCACATCGAAATCATCTATTTCTCCAGCTCTCCAAAAAGTCTTGGACAATCATTCCAAGGTATTTGAGACTCCCAAAGGTCTCCCACCTATTCATGATTATGATCATGCTATTCATCTGATTCTAGGAAGTGTTCCTCCAAACATCAGGTCGTATAGATATCCCTATGCCCAAAAGAGTGAAATTGAACGTATGGTTGCAGAAATGCTAAAGGCTCGTATAATTAAACCTAGTCAAAGTTCTTTCTCTGCTCCAGTAGTATTGGTGAACAAGAAGGATGGATCATGGTGCATGTGTCCAGTTTATAGGCAGCTCAACAAGCTCACTATTAAAAATAAGTTTCCCGCTCCTGTCATTGATGAATTATTGGATGAATAGCTCAATTTACTTCACCAAGTTGGATCTTTGTTCAGGATATCATCAAATCAGAATGAAGATTGAAGGCATTTTGAAAACAACATTTAGAACTCATGAGGGCCATTATGAATTTTTGGTCATGCCTTTTGGCCTTGCCAATGCACCTTCTACATTTCAAGGTTTGATGAATTCCATTTTCAAACCCTTCCTTAGAAAATTTGTGTTAGTATTTTTTGATGATATACTAATCTACAAAAAGTCTTGGAAGGATCATGTTGAACATGTTGACAGGGTGCTACAACTATTGGAGGAGAAACAATTATATGCAAAAAGATCCAAATGTTTCTTTGGAGTAAAAGAGGTGGAATATCTCGGTCATATTGTATCTCATGAAGGAGTTAAGGTAGACCCTAGTGTTGAAGCCCCGAAAATCGGGTCTACATTAAGGTGGATACCCACCCAGTCCAGACCTTGGTTGGTAGCTCCTTTTACATTTGGCATAGTGGGTCTGACTGGGGATATGGGACTAGTTTCCCAATTTATGTGTTTGTGTGAAGAATTGATATTTCCTTTCTAAAAGTTCCTAAGTGAGATAATCTAATTCTAACTCTAATCTAACGATATGCAATTGTATTCTAATAAACAGAAATATCTAAGTCTACACTAACCTGGGGTGTAATCCTTCTGTTATGAGATCTAAAAAGATTACAGATAAAAATCGGTAATAAAGATCATTCAACTGTTATGAGGAGAATTCAATATAGATAAACCACTTCGTATAATAAGTTAGAAGAAACAGTTGTGAAAAACATATCGCATAAGAAGCTACTCATACATTAAGCATAAATAAATAGCTATCATCGTACAAAAGTGCCAAATGATAACTCAGGCATTCACGCATTAATATATAAACAACTGAACATGAATATCACTTTAACATAGAGGCAGAAATAGTTAAGAGATAAAAGTACCATTTATAACTAGTACTTCTCATGAGCTTCAAGCGATAATGATTTATCTCTTCTTAATCCAACATCCACTAAGAGTATAGAAGTGCAACATCAGTAGCATATATTAAATGCAGATATCAATAAATCATGTTCCATTCATTCATCAAAACCTCCTCGGAGGGTGCAAAAGTGCATGTTATGAGGAAAAGTTTTTGATAAATTTCTAGACCCTTCTCTAAATGCATGAGAAAGGTTTAAATACTACTAACTAAATCTAAAATTAACTTATTACAAAAATGTAGGATACAGTTTAAATGACTGTCCTTTTTCTAGGAAAAAAGTAAATAAAAATTAATACTAATATTGAATCTAAACTTAACAACTACGTACTTCTGTATCTGATCTTTGAAATCGCAAGCATTTAGCATTTGCTTGAGTAGGGTCGGTTGGCTGACTTCAGACTTCAACTGTCCTGCGAAAACGGAATCAGCAAGAGCTGGCGCCATCTTTTCAGCAGAATTGGTGATGCATTTGAGGGTCATACACTGGCTGTGTGGTTTTACAAAATACGCCCATTAAGAATCCCAATTCAACTTAGTTAATATTTTGATTGATTCTTCCTTTTCTTGAGCCTTATGTCTCCAGTATGGCTCTAGTGTTCTTTTTTCGAATTTGTGGGCTTACAGGTAACTGAGAAATTAGAGGCTTTCCATTTCAAAAAGTTTTACCTAGCGATGCGCGATTAGCGCCTAGTGCTAATCGCGCATCGTAAAACTACCTCTGTTTCTTGATCTGGGCTTCCTTGGTGAGATTTTTGCGTCTTGTGCGCTTTCTTTTAGTGGATGTAAAGCTCAAATTTTGTGAAAATAGTAATTCTGTAAGTTCTTGACCCAGAGTCTTACATTGTTTGGTTTTAATGTTAGTGCTATCGAGTACCCATTTAACCATATCTGTGTAGGGGAGAATTTTTGGCGTTGCCGCTACCAGTGCAAGAATGAACAAGCTAAATCTGCAACCCATGCTTCGAAAGACCCTTGTGAACCTGCAGAAGTTGTAACCTCTGTCACCTTGGGATTCTCTTCTTCAAGTAAATTATACATGCCTTCCCAAGCAGTAATACTAGCGTGTCTGTTACAGGCGGTGTCTGTATATCAGGGTGTCATTTCTTTGTCTTAAGAGCTCGGAGCTTTGCTTTTCTTCCCCATGATATCCTATGTACTGCTTTGTATAGTTCTTTGTTCTTCGTTCCTGCAGTTTACAAGCGAGGTGAGAGTAATGGTAAGGAAAGGTGATGGGAAAGCTTTTAAATGCCGAAGACATAAAAATTATATCGCCTTACATGAACTGACTCTTTGATAAGCACAAAACCATATTTCATTAACAATTGGCAACTAACTCATTAATTAGCATTAAAGTGCATAACCAAGTCTCGATTCATGGAAAAAGTTTTCTTGAATAACGAGCCAGAAAGATTCGTGATAAAGCGATTTTGCGATTTGCTTCACAATATCGCAGATCGCTGTATCACATTTTCATGATTCCATTCCGCCACTTTGTCGCAATATCGCCCTGCCACTTTATCGCAATATCGCAAGAACACGACATGTGACAATTTTGTTAATGTGATTTCTGCGAAATGCGATTTTGCGATATGCGCCGTCGCATATCGGCGATTGGGGTTTTTTAGCGTAAGCGGTTTTTGATGCATGCAATGCGATATATATATTATATATATATTTTTAATATGTAGTCTCACATCGTGATCTCGCAATCTCAGAATTCGGCTTGTAAGGGAGTATCCTATTGTTCCTTTTGTGATGCGATATTTCCTAAGGAGTGATTTTATCTTACCTTATCATGAAACTTAAGCTTTTTTAGATTTTTCAAGGGTATTTTCCTAAGTTTATGATGGTAGGTTTTATTAAAAAGGAAATACAAGCACTAATTCATTTTTTAAATTTTTGACTAAGGGCCCCCACTTATCTAGTATTATTACTAATACTAAATAAGAAGGGGGGTTGTTGCTGGCCACAACAATTGGCAATTCACTTGGAAGAACTAGTTATCTCTACTTTTATTTTGAATTTTCTAAACTTCCAAAATAGAAAATTTTCCAGAAAATTAAACTTTACTATAGAAAGACAAAGTTCATTATGCTTTTTCCTATCAATGATATTTTGCTTCTTCTATTTTCAACTTTGATTATTTACTCCCTCAAGCTAGTCTTTGTATTTACATCAGTCATTACTTGGTTTATAAAGATAAAAATAAAGTCTTCTCTGTAAATCAGTTTTGAATATGCTCATTTGTCGTAGGTAGAGCCTCTGCTGCCAGCAAGCGTTCATAGCCCTGATAGGGTTACCTATTACCCAGCAATGATCCTATATCCTACTTAGAGAAATATACAATTTTCAAAGAGAAATCCATATCCACACTTTTTGCTTTCATTTTCTTTTTTACCTTTAAAGAACAATGTCTTGGTTTGATAACCAATTTATGACACAATCATTCACTTGATTTATAACTTTGCCGAACAAGCTGGGTCGTGATGAGACCCCTTGTCTTTTGATTGTAACAATCTTGAGTCATTTCCCTGTTGTGGTATGCAGTATTCGCAAAGTCAGAAAGCTATAATATCTATGATCATGATAAGCCAGCTCGTGATGAGACCTCTTACTCTTTAAGTTAAAGTGTATCATTGGATCATTCTTTGAGCGTTGTAGTTTCCTAGGTGGGGAGGAAGTCATTGTTTCCTTAAGATAGCTCTGGATGAAAATGGTAGAGTTTTTGGAAAGAGCTTTTCTACAGAGAATCTTCATTTTGTTATTGATACCTTTCATTAGACTGATATAAAACAATTTCCCACTAAAGGTCATTTTTAATCAAAATTTACAAAGTTGAAACTAGTATCATTTCTAGGTCTAGATTTTTTTAACTGTATCTTTCAATAATAAGGATCAATTTTCTAAAAAAAAAATAAAAAAATTCTATTTATACAAGTGAAAAAAAAACAAAATCTAAAAGAGGATTTGTGTCTTTTTCGTGAATTCCAAATGTAACCATTTACAATTGGTTTTATTATGGAAATAAACTAATCTACAAACTAGAAGAAAGGTCTTCTATGGAAAACATTTCTTGAGGATCTGTCCGTTAACAGGTAAAGAATCTCTTTTTCCTGTTAAATCCTGCAACATAAAAGTGGATGGACCTATTACTTCTATGATTTGAAAAGGTCCAAGCCACATTCATTGAAATTTTGTATGTTGCCCTTTTTCCTCATGAGCCTTGTCCCATTTAAAAAGTAGATCTCCCATCTGAAAATCTTTTCTGGATATCATGTTTGAGTCAAAAGAGGCTTTTACTAATGCTTGATGATGAGCGTGAGTTATTTTGGCCTGTTCTCGTCGTTCCTCTAACTTAATTGTTTCCAGTTGCCTTAGTTGTAAGGAAGAAGTTGGTGCTTCATCAATATATTGAACTAAGGCTAAAGAGGGAAGTGCTAAATGAGTCTAAAGAACCACTTCTTTTCCATAAACTAAATTAAAGGGAGAAGTTCCGATAGAGGCTTTCTGCGTTATTCGATCTACCCATAAGGCATATATTAAAGACTTGTGCCAATTTTTATGATTTTGGTCAATGGTTCACTTAATAATTCTGATTAAATTTTTATTTGTATATTCAGCTAATCCATTCCCCTGTGGATAGTAATTGGATGAATATTTAAGCTTAAAACCCCTTTTGAGTTCATATTCAGTCATTGCATTACCAGACAAATATGATGCATTGTCAAGCATTAACGTAGAAGGCAACCCAAACCTGGTGATTATGAACTGGTCTATGAACTCGATGATATGTTCAACATTAGTCGTCTTGAGTGGAACTACTTCTACCCATTTAGTAAAGTAATCTATTGGTGTAAGGATATATCTATACTGTTTAGAAGAGTAAGGAACGATCTCACCTATTATGTCGAATCCCCATTGATCGAAAGGCTGCTCAATGTTGACCGATTGTAGTGGCAAGGATGGTTTCTTTTTTCTCCCGGCAGCGGTTTGACAGACTTGACATTTTCTCACATAGTTATGTGAGTCTTTGAATAATGTGGGCCAGTAATAGCCTGTGCATGAGATTTTATGTGCAGTAGCATCTCCAGCATAGTGTCCACCTGCTTGCCCATCATGAATTTCTTGCAAGACTTTTTCAGCTTCAGATTTCTCAAGACATCTAAGGAGAACATAATCATAATTTATTCTAAAAAGAACATTGTTCACGAGTTGATATTGTTTGGCTTTTAGCCTTAGAGCTCTTTTCTTGGTATGATCAAGGTTTGAAGGAGCATATCCATTTTTAAGTAATAAATGATATCAACATATAATGCTCAACATCGTTTAGGCTTACCTCATACATTTGTATCTCTGTAGATGGAATTTCAGACATAAGCGATGCTTCGGCCAGCATTTTGCAAAAGCCTTGAACTTTTAAAATACTTGCTGGCTTGATTTCTACATCGTATTCCTGTAAGGCAGTAACCCAATTGGCTCTTTTCTCACCCACATATTTTTGTACTAAAATATTTCTTACCACTGGAAATGGTACTATGATTTTCATATGGGTTTTGAGTAGAAAGGGTTTGAAATATTTAATTTCTTTGAAAATAGCATAAGCTTGTTTCTCCACATCTGAATAATTTAACTCAGCCCCCTATAAATTTGAACTGAAGAAAGCAATCGGGGCTTCTACCTTTTCTTGATTTGCTTGAGTGAGTATCGCAGCATATGATTTAACAGAGGCAAATGTGTATAAAATAAAAGGATTGGAAAAATTTGGAGTTGCTAAAGATGGAGCATTCACAATTGCTTGTTTGATCAAATTGAATGCCTCATATTCGTCTTGGCCCCATTTAAAGCTTGATTTCTTTTTAATCATTGCTTGTAAAAGAGACACGATTCTTGAAAAATATGGAACGAATCTCTTTACAAAGTTAATCTGGCCAAGAAAAGATTGCATAGTTTTCTTGTTGTGAGGTAGGGGTATTTCAGAAATCTCCTTGATTCTGTTAGGATCAATGTTAATTCCATATTTTGACACTATGAATCCGAGAAGTTTTCCTTCACTTAATGCGTTAAAAGATTTTTTTGGGTTAAGTGAAATTCCATACCTTTGACAACGTTGAAAGATTTGTTTTAAATCTTTAAGATGATTGCTTCATTTCTTGGAATATACAGTTATATCATCCAAATAGATTACCACTGATTTGTTAACTAAACCTTTTAACGTGATGTCCATGGCTCTCTGAAATGTGGCACCAGCATTGATCAGACCAAATGGCATCTTTTGATATGCGTATGTGCCCCATTTAGTTCTGAATGTGGTTTTCAATTGATCATTGGGATGTACCAACACCTGACTGTACCCTGAGAATCCATCCAAGAATGACATTAATTCTGATCCCGCGACTGCCTATAGTATTTGTTCCATTGGAGGCAAAGGAAAATTATCTTTTTGGCAGGCTTTATTAAGATTTTGAAAGTCAATAGAGATTATGATGTCTCCGTTCTTCTTTCTAACGGGAACCATATTGGAAACTCATTTGGAGTGTCGAACGAGAAAAATTATTTTGGCTTTTAATAACTTATTGAGTTCAGATTTGATCTGGTTTTCTAGGTTGGGATGGATCTTTCTCAACTTTTGTTGAACAGGTTTCTCATCGTCTATCATTGGAATAATATGTTGGATAATGGAGGTGTCATATGTTTTGAGTTCATCGTAATTCCAAGCAAAGACACTTTTGTATTGTCTCAAGAGATGAATATATGCTAATTTTTCTTCAGGAGCTAGACTAAGGCCTAGGTTGATATACTGTGGTTTGGTATCATTCTTAGATTTACTAATTCTTAGTTCAAATTTGAACTTTGGAGTTTTGAATTGGTAGATCTTTTAAACCGATCTTTCAAATCATAAAGGTCTTCTAACTTGACTACTGACTTAGGTATAGCATTATTAGTGCTATCTTGTTGCAATTGTTGGTCATGTTGGTCTTTGTCAATTATTTGATTGGTGTAGGATCCTTCAGATGTGAGGAAACTCACAATATCAGGATCGTCATTGAAAATCCTCCAATTGGTAATGTTATCAGGAATCGAGGGTCTAAAATTTAATTCAATTGAAAATCAATCAGGGCTAAACTCTTTTGAAGGAATGATCTTGGAAGCTACATTGGCCAAGAGGTCTGCACTGGCATTCTGGAGTTTGGGAAATGATGAAATATTAAATTCTATAATGTGTTCAGTCAGATTTTGAACTAAAGATTGGTAATGTTTTAAATGGCCTAATAAACAATGTATAGTGTTACGTACCTGTCTGATTACAATTTCAGAATCTCCAAAAACTTGAAGTTATTCGACGTCTAATCCGATTGCTTTGTATAACCCTTGGACTAAAGCCTCATATTCTGCGGTATTGTTGGTGCATTCAAATTTGAGTCTACAAGTTAGCATAGCTTTATTTCCCTCTGGACTTATTAACACGCATCCTGCTCCTTCTCCTTCGTTAGATTTAGAACCGTCAAAAAATAACTTCCAAAATAAATATTTATTTACAGGACTATCTATAAAATTAATACATTTAAAACTATCTATCTGAGAGAAATTTTCTACTTGAGATAAAATAGAATGTTCTAAGTGAGGTGAAGTATGAGCATTAAAAATTCCAAGGAAAGAATATACTGAGTAGTTGCCAATGATGTTATTGTTGTATGCTATTGGTTCATTCTCTCCTTCTAGTTCCGTTACTATGAATTTCTGATGTCTTTCTCGCTCAACTTTTATTTGATTTGGTTTACCATTGTAAGGGAACCACATGTGCGACCAGTCAGTTGCAAAGTATCCATGAAGTTTTTCTGACCAATCTCTACTAAGAATTAAGCCATAAAATTTCGGAATATCAGCAACTAAAACGTCGATAACTTGACATACCTTTGGGTTGGATGAAAACCTTATGGTAGCTTGATTTAATTCACCAACCACTTTGACTTGTGATCGATCTAGCTGAACTATGTGCACAATAGATTTTTGCGGTTGAACGTTCACTTTTGCACATATTGACTTTGGTAAAATATTCGATGAAGCTCCAGAATCCACTATGCAATTATGCAATTTTTTATTGAAAATTTCATAAGTAAGAAGAAATGGGGGAGTATGAGATCTTGATCTTCCTCCAATTAAGGCGATGTTGTTTGGGTCAACTTTATTGATCACATTAGTTGGAGGTCTTCCCATGTCGTGGGAAGCTTGAGCAATTACAGCGGCGGGCAAAGGTGCAACTAGTACAACATGTAACTCTTTCAAGAGTATCTTTTGTTGGTGTATTAACTTGCTCGATTCGTAAAAAGTGATGTTGGCCCTAGTCTTTTTCATGTCTTCTATGATCTTATACTCCATTTCATCCAAAATGATCATCGTTTTAGATGGAGTTGATGAATCTATTTGGACTGGGCTGGTTTGAGTTGCTTTAGGTGTCGTTTTCTTGGTTGCGACTTTGTCTTTAGTCGTCGAGCTTGCGCTCTTTGGATTAGGGGTAGGTTGAGGAGGATCAAGTTGATTTCTACTTTGAGTGCTAACCGGGAATGCCTCTTGATCCTCTTTATCTCGAAGGATGAAATCCCTCATACCTTGTAACTCTACAACTTCTTCTTCGTCGGTATGTTCTTCAGTAGCGATTTCCTCTTCTTCTTCTTCTGATTCAACACTTGTAATAGCATTTTGGGGCTTTGAATCAGTTGGCAGGTTTCTTTTAAAAGGTCTATACGAATTTTTAGAAGAAGTTTCTACCACTTGTTTCTTAATGTCAACTATTTCGTTAGACATGGTCTTCAAAACGTTTTGCAATCCTTCTAAGTCGAATGGATCTTTCAATTGTTTTTTTTTGGGATCTTCCTTGAAAGTAACCTTCTTGGATTTTCATTCTTCTATCACATTTTTCTTTTCTAGGGAAATAATATGTTTCTCTACTGCTATTGCTTCTTTCATATTTTCTACTAAAGTTGTTTTGTTAGCCCTGTCAACAAAGATTACTATGTTTGATGGTAAAGCAGTGATGCACCATTCACTTCGCACTTCTTCGCTAGGCTTGGAAGTAGTAGGAATTTTGTTTAACAATTTATTGAAACGTGAATTGAAATCTTTGGTAGGTTCTTTTGACTCAGCCCTAAGGTTAGATAGGTCATTGATCAATGTTGCCGTAGACCTATCATCACCAAACTTAATAAGGAATTGTTCTTGGAAGATATCCCAACTAGTGATAGATCCAGATGGCAATGAAAAATACCATGATCCGACTATTCCTTGAAGAGTATAAGGAAAAAGTCGAACGACGGCATCTTCGTTGGTAACTCCATTGAGATTAAACTTAGGTAGCCATTTTTCAGGATGGGCTGGTAGTTGACTCAACGGTGCATGCATTAAGACTACCCCTGGGTTATTCCATGGAGATTGGGCCATTACTGAACTACTAACAAAGGAAAGTGCAGAAAATGATCCCTGCGGTTGAGAATATGAGGATATTACGACTCCAAATGATTGAGAAGGAGATGTGGAAGTATCAGTGGACTGATGAACAATGATCTGAAGTGGAGAAGTGGATGGTTGACTTCACGGTGGAGAAGTTGAGATGGATGATGATGATGAAAGAGTCTCGCTATTGGACCCTTTAAGTGATTTCCTTACTATCTTCCTTGTGGGTAGAGGTAATTTGGTTGGCTAAATGCCAAACTTTTTGCTCCTTAATCTGGTAAGAGGATTAGAAGGGTTGTATTAGGAAGTCATGCTGCCTTGTGATTTATCAGATCTTTGAGGAGATATAGAAAATCGCTAAAGTTTGTGAATCAAAGATTCAACTTCAGGAGGTTCAATAGTAGATTGTTT
Organism: Pinus taeda; assembly: GCA_000404065.3. Classification (NCBI taxonomy): domain Eukaryota; kingdom Viridiplantae; phylum Streptophyta; class Pinopsida; order Pinales; family Pinaceae; genus Pinus; species Pinus taeda. The sequence continues at coordinate 39,873 of APFE030137091.1, forward strand.
TGAAATGTCAGGGTTTGTAGCAGTACCTATTGTTCTTACGACTTTTTGCTCTGGATTTAAATATTCTAAATACAATGGAGAAGTCGGGGGAGATGGTGAGGGTGAGTTACTCTCAGAATGGTATTAAGATTTAGACTTGCTTTCCATTCATAGTTCGAGGCCCTTCTTCTAGTGCCAAATATGTTGAATCCCCGAAAATCGGGTCTACAACAAGGGGGATACACACCCGGTCCGAACCTTTGTTGGCAGCTCCTTTTCCGTTTGGTATAGTGGGTCCGACTGGGGACATGGGACCAGTTTCCCAATTTATGTGTGTGTGTGAAGAATTTATATTTCCTTTATAAAAGTTCCTAAGTGAGATTCTCTAATTCTAACTCTAATCTAATGATATGCAATTGTATTCTAATAAACAGAAATATCTAAGTCTACACTAACCCGGGGTGTAATACTTATGTTATGCAATCTGAAAAGATTTCATATAACAATCCGTAATAAAGATTATTCAACTGTTATGAGAAAAGGATTCAATATAGATAAACCACTTCGTATAAGAAGTTATACAAAACAGTTGTGAAAAACATATCGCATAATAAGCTACTCATACATTAAGCATAAATAAATAGCTATCACCGTACAAAAGTGCCAAATGATAACTTAGGCATTCACGCATTAATATATAAACAACTGAACATGAATATCACTTTAACGAAGAGGCAAAAATAGTTAAGAGATAAAAGTACCATTTATAACTAGTTCTACTCATGAGCTTCAAGCGATAATGATTTATCTCTTCTTAATCCAACATCCACTAAGAGTACAGAAGTGCGACATCAGTAGCAGATATTAAATGCAGATCAATAAATCCTATTCCATTCATTCATGAAAACCTCCTCAGAAGGTGAAAAAGTGCATGTTCTGAGGACAAGTTTTTGTATAAATTTCTGGACCCTTCTCTAAATGCATGAGAAGGGTTTAAATACTACTAACTAAATCTAAAAATAACTTATTACAAAAATGTAGGATACGGTTTAAATGACTGTCCTTTTTCTAGGCAAAAGTAAAGAAAAATTAATACTAATATTGAATCTAAACTTAACAACTAACTACTTCTGTATCTGATCTTTGAAATCGCAAGCATTCAGCATTTTCTTGAGTAGGGTTGGCTGGCTGACTTTAGACTTCAACTGTCCTGCGAAAATGGAATCAGCAAGAGTTGGCGACATCTTTTCGACAGAATTGGTGATGCATTTGAGGGTCATACACTGGCTGTGTGGTTTTACCAAATACACCCAGTAAGAATCCCAATTCAACTTAGTTAATCCTTTGATTGATTCTGCCTTTTCTTGAGCCTTATGTCTCGAGTCTAGCTTTAGCGTTCTTTTTCCAAATTTCTGGGCTTAAATGTAACTGAGCATTTAGAGGCTTTCCATTTCAAGAAATTTTACCCAGCGATGCGCGATTAGCACTAGGTTCTATTCGCGTGTCGAAAACTGCCTCCGTTTCTTGATTCGGGCTTCCTTGGTGCGATTTTCGCCTCTTGTGCACTTTCTTTTAGTGGATGTAAAGCTCAAATTTTGTGAAAATAGTAATTCTGTAAGTTCTTGACCTGGAGTCTTACATTGTATGTTTTTAATGTTAGCGTTATCCAGTACCCATTTAACCATATCTATATAGGGGAGAATTTTGGGCCTTGCCACTATCCGTTGCAATAATGAACAAGCTAAATCTGCAACTAATGATTCAGAAGACCCTTGTGAACCTGTAGAAACCATAACCTCTGTCACCTTGGGATTCTCTTCTTCAAGTAAATTATACATGCCTTCCCAAGTAGTAATACCAGTGTGTCTGTTACAGGCGGTGTCTATATACCAGGGTGTCATTTCTTTTTCTTCAAAGCTCGGAGCTTTGCCTTTCTTCCCCATGATATCCTGTGTACTTCTTTATATAGTTCTTTGTTCTTCGTTCCTGCAATTTACAAGTGAGGTGAGAGTAATGGTAAGGAAAGGTGATGGGAAAGCTTTTAAATACCGAAGACATAAAAATTATACCACCTTATGTGAACTGACTCTTTGATAAGCACAAAACCATATTTCATTAACAATTGGCAACTAACTCATTAATTAGCATTAAAGCGCATAACTAGGTCTCGGTTCACGGAAAAAGTTTTCTCGAATAAGAAGCCGGAAATATTCGCGATGAAGCGATTTTGCGATTTGCTTCGCAATATCGCAGATCGCTGTATCAGATTTTCATGATACCATTCCACCACTTTGTCGCAATATCGCCCTGTCGCTTTATCGCAATATCACTATATCGCAATATCACAGGAACGCGGCATGTGACAATTTTGTTAATGTGATTTATGCGAAATGCGATTTTGTGATATCCGCCGTCGCATATCGGCGATTGGGGTTTTTTAGCCTAAGCGGTTTTTGATGCATGCGATGTGGCATATATATTTTTTAATATGTAGTCTTGCATCGCCATCTCACAATCTCAGAATTCGGCTTGTAAGGGAGTATCGTATTGTTCCTTTTGTGATGAAATATTTCTTAAGGAGTGATTTTATCTTACCTTATCATGAAATTTAAGATTTTTTAGATTTTTCGAGCGTATTTTCTTAAGTTTATGATGGTAAGTTTTATTAAAAATGAAATACAAGGACTAATTCATTTTTTAAATTTTTGACTAAGGGCCTCCACTTATCTAGTGTTATTACTAATACTAAATTAGAAGGGGGGTTGTTGTTGGCCACAACACCTAGCAAAATTAAAGCCATTAAGGAATGGAAAATCCCCACATCCATAAAGCATCTGCGAGGATTTCTCGGGTTGACAGGGTATTATCGCAAGTTTTTTCAGAATTATGGGAGAATAGTAGCACCTCTAACAACATTATTGAAAAAATATGCATTTTCATGGAGTCCAAAAGCAACAAAGTCCTTCGAACATCTTAAAGAGGCAATGTGCCAAGCACCGGTCTTAGCTACACCAGACTCCAGAAAAACCTTTATTGTGGAATGTGATGCTTCAGGAAATGGAATTGGTGCTGTTTTAATGCAATATGAAAGACCCATTATTTTTGAAAGTCATCCAATCAAGGGAAAGTTTTTACACAAAGCTATTTATGAGAAGGAAATGTTGGCAATACTACATGCACTTAATAAATGGCAACCTTACCTAATGGGAAGACACTTCAAGGTAAAAATGGATCATGATAGTCTTAAATACTTTTTATAACAAAGATTATGCTCTGAAGAGCAACAAAAGTGGGTAACAAAGATGTTGGGTTATGACTTTGAAATCATCTACAAAAAAGGGAAGCAAAATGTGGTGGCATATGCACTCTTAAGAAAGGATGAGGATGTGGAAGCATTGTTGTGCGTCATTTCTATTATCCAACCAGATTGGATAAACGAAGGAAGGGAGGAACGGAAGAATGATGAAGAAGTGTGGGCACTTATTTGAAAGTTACAACAAGATGCCAGTACATCTGATACATTTAGCTGGAAAAATGATTGGTTATGGTACAAATATTTCTTATACGTATGTAAGAATTCGCAACTCAAACAAAAGATTCTTATGGAATTGCACACTTCTCCCTTAGGAGGGCACTCAAGATTTTTAAAAACATACCACAGGGTTAAGAAGGAATTTTTTTGGGATGGCCTTAAATTGGATATTCAAAAGTTTGTGGTGGAATGTTTAGTTTGCCAACAAAATAAAGTTGAAACAATTAAGACCCCAGGTCTATTACAACCTTTATCCATTCCAAGCTAACATTGGGAGGATGTTTCAATGGATTTTATTGTAGGTTTACCCAAGTCTGAGGGAAAGAGTGTCATCATGGTGGTAGTTGACAAACTTGCCAAGTATGCACACTTTTGTGCATTATCACATCCATTTAAAGCTAGTATAGTTTCTACTGCATTTATGGAAACAATTCAAAAGCTACATGGAAACCCAAAGATTATTGTAAGTGACAGAGATGCCATTTTCACTGGAAATTTTTGGATAGAATTATTTTCTTGCCTTAGTAATCAATTAGCTCATAGCTCATCTTATCATCCTTAATCTGATGGGCAAACTGAGATAATAAACAAATGTTTGGAAGGATATCTTCATTTCTTTGTATCAGATAAATAGACACAATGGGTCAAATGGTTGCCACTGGTTGAATGGTGGTATAACACTTCCTTCCATATAGCAACAAACATGACCCCATTTATGGAACTTTATGGATATCAGCCACCATCCATCACATCATATTTAAGAGAAAATTCTAAGGTTCAAGCAGTGAAACATCACATTGAACATCAACAACAAGTCCTCCAACTCTTAAAGGATAACCTCGTGTTGGCACATAATAGAATGAAACAACAGATAGATCAACATTGTAGCGAAAGAAGTTTTGATGTAGGTGATTGGGTATTCCTACGGCTACAACCATATAAACAAATGTCCCTCAAGCAAGCTAAGAAGGATAGTAAATTATCACCAAAGTATTATGGTCCGTACAATATGTTGCGAAAGATGGGTACTATGGAATTCAAATTGGAGCTTCCTGCAGCTTCTCGAGTGCACCCAATTTTCCATGTTTCATGTTTAAAGAAGGTTATAGGTGGCAAGCTCCCAGTTCAAACAATATTTCTAGAACTTGATGAGGAAGGAAAAATTATATTAGAATCGGAAGTAGTCACAGAAACAAGAACTTGACAACTACGAAATTGATCAATTTTGAAGTATCTCATCAAGTGGAAGAACTTATCCGTTGAAGAGTCCACATGGGAGGATGAGAATTTTATATAGAAGCATCCAGAACTACTCAAGTGTTTAGGACAACAATTTTTTGAAAGAAAGGGGCATGTTAGGTCCCTATAATACTAGTGATTACCCCATTACTATTGTAGTTGTATCCCTTATTAATATTGTTGTTCCCCTATTGTCCCCATATTGTTATTATTGTGCCCCATAGAATCCCTTTATTGTTATTTTTGCAGCTTTATATTATTATTATTAGGTCGGCTGGGTTATATTGTGACTCCTTAGACTCCTATATATAGAAAACAAGTTTTGTCATTTGAATCATCGAAGAATTGTTCATTTATGTAATGTAAAGGAAGTTTCCCCCTTGAAGAGACTGAATTCTAAGGCATTGATCTATCTTTTCTATCTTTTTGTGAGCTAGTTTCATAACATAAGGCTAAATGAATAGTTGAAGGAGACTGAGCAAGAATTAGAAAAGTCATTGAAAAATAGGCAGAGTGAGTCGACCTCTCAACTGCAAAATGTGATACCAATGGTCTCAACGATAGTCCAATCTACACTTGCAACAACTCTGGCATCAAATGTCCCTTTGGTCACAGTAGAAGTAAATATAGATACAAGCACAGGAACAACACTAGCAAGAACTTCAGGTTTGAGTACAAAAGAATTAATCAAGTCAATGGAGGAGATGAAACTCCAAGTCTCTGAATTAGAAAAGCTAAAGGAAAAATTTGTTACCTTAAAACAGAAATATGATGTTTCAAAAATTAATTTTGTTAAAGAGGTAAGGAAGAATAAAGGCTTAGCACAACAGGTGAAAACAATAGAGAAGGACCTCACCTTTGAAAAGCCCTTAATAGACATTAGAAGAATTCTATGGACCAACATCACTTAGTCAATAAATGATGCTTGCTTATCCATACAAATTATTTTTGAACAAATTGAATTGGTGAAAGTGGCTCTACAAGAGATTCAGAAGACTAAGGAAGAGCTGGGAGGGAAGCCTAAGGAAGTTATTAGGCTATTAAACTTTTTGAACAACAAAAATAGGTACCAGCTTGAAGAACTGAATATTGAGGATAGAACTACAACTCTCCTAGAAATCAAGAAAGTATTAACCAAAAAGTCTCTGATGCAGAACTTAGAAAGAAGATGTCAGAACATGCAGGAGGACATTAATGATTTTATGGAGAAGTTTGGTATTTTGCAGAGCAAAGGACTTCCTAGTATTTTAGTAATTAATGATAAATTGATGAGGCATGAAGACTATGTTGACAAGTTGGCTCAGTTTGCAAACAATCATGCCAGTTCATCAACTAGTACATCTACACCCAAGGCACGTCCTACAGGCAGAGTTCTCTATGATAGTCTAGAGAACCTTTTCTATGTTGAACATGAAATAAAACATTTGTTTCTAGTTCAGCCTACTTTTGTCAAATACACTGAGGCTGATGAAATATTTGAAGCTTCAAAGGACCATAATACCAAAGGAAGATTGGTGGACGGATATGACAAATATTTTGTGATTTAGCTTGGTAAAAAGTAAATTTTCAATATTTACTATGGTCAATTTTGGTAAAAGAAGGTGAACAGGGATAAAGAAGGTAAAGAGTATTAGAACAGGTCAAAGAGTATCAGTAAGAAGTTGAAAAGAAAACAAATAGCACTAAATTATTAGGAAGATAGATGATGGTAAAGCATAGGGTCTGCCTCCAGCTCATTCACAAAAATAGGGACATCAAACCATCAGTTTACTTTTAGCTTCTATCTTCGAGACCATCTGTCTCTACTTTTATGTAACATATAGTTAGGATTCCTAAATTATATCTCTCTTTGTTAAGAGATATTTTATTGTAAATTTTTGTATAAGTACTTCCTCATTCGATGTACCAGGTGTGGATTCTTAGACATTTCTATAGACTTATTATTTTGGAAAAGAAAAGTTGTTGGAATTTTCTTGTATGGCTGGTTGGATGAAGAAATAAAGTAAAGGACTTTTTACAGGATTCATGTATCAAACGTTGGACAAATAAGTATTCTATATCTTATGTGTTACTGTTTTCTGGTTTAATACTTCACATGTGTTTGATATTTGAATATTAAAATGAAAAAGTATATTTAAGAAAGTGCTTAAATGCAATATGTCTTTAAAATCGTTTTTATTCTACATGTTTTATTCTAAGCTATCATAAGAAAGGAATTCTTAATTGCTCCCGCTTCTTATTTTTTCATTGTGGTCATTTAATAAGAAATTTTTAATTATTTTTTATTAGTGATCACTCAATTTCTCTCTTCTTAAAACATGTTGAAGGATTCTTAATTGCCTTTCTGCGCTTTTAAGTCCATTCCATCCTTTCAAGTTACCATTTATCCTTTCTTTAGCTATCTTGCCTTGTGAAGGCCTCCTTTGTTGAAAATCCTGATCCAGTTAAGCCATCTTTAGTTTACCCCATAGCTCAATGGCTTGAGATACTCTATTCTATCCATCTTCTCCAGAATTCCACCACCAAACACAATTAAAACCTCCCAAGATTTCGTAACTAGCCTAATATCCCATAAACAAAGCTAAATCATAAAGAGAGAGCCCTCTCTGAGTATAGATTGGGTAGATTCTGTACTTAAAAGTTGGTTTGTGGTTACCTCAGACCCCTTTCCTTCTTCTTACAACTTCCATGAAAATCTGAGTGATAATAGACAGTAGAGCCAAATTTTCATAGCTTGAACTTCCAACAAGTTTTCTACTGGTTTGAACACCATGTTTTTTATCTCCAAGTATCTGACTCTTAAGATGTTCTTTCTGTATATACTTGGAAGGTGTTTTTTCCATTGGTGTTGTGCTTGTTTTCTCTGCTTCACCATCTAAATTTGTTTCTTCTTGGTCTGAGGACCTCATATCTAAATTTACTTCAGCATTTGAGTTCATGTTTCTTTTAGAGGACTTAGGTTGTGAATCTATTTCATATACTATCATGTCAACACAATCCTAAATCTTCTTTTGTCACTTATTTGAACACTTATATCCTTTACTTTAGGTAGAGTACCCTAGTAATATTCCCTCATTAGTGCGAGAGTCAAAATTTCAAGGATTCTTATCATTCCTTTTGATAAAGCACCTTCTCCCAAACACCTTGAGGTGTTTAAATGATGCAAGTCTTCCCTTCCACAACTCATAAGGACTTTTATTACTATTTTGCTTGATTTGAGTTATATTTGATAAATACATCGTTTCCTGTGCTACTTATCCCCACAAGATGAGAGACATATTTGCTTCATCGAACGTTGCTTTGGCCATTTCCTCAATTGTTTTGTTCTTTCTCTCCATTAATCCATTTTGTTGTGGAGTTCTAGCCACTGAATGCTGCCTCTTGATGCAATGCTCTTCACAAATTTCTTCAAACTCTTTCGAAGTGTATTCTCCTCCTTTGTTTGATGTTCAACATTTTATCTTTAGATCTTTCTCATTTTCAACTTGAGCTTAATTTTTTTTTAAATGTTTAGAGGCTTATGAATTTTATCTTAAGAGAAGAATCCATGTGGCCCTGGTAAAATCATCAATGAGAAACATAAAGTACCTTTATCCTCTTAGGATTTTTTCTCCGGTTGGGCCACATATATCTGTGTGAATTAACTCCAGTGATCCAGATGAAGGGAACTCTTTTTACTTGAATTGAGTCTTGGTCTTCTTACCAAATTGACATGACTTGCAAATTGAGTTCTGACATCTAGACCATCTCAAAACGTCTCACAACTCCAAGTTTGATGAATCTTATCAAAATTTAAAAATTGATATGGCCAAGCCTCTTATTCCATAATTGTGCTTCATTTTTCTTTCTTAAATATCAACTTACTCTAGGGTCAAAAAACACATATACATTAGTGTGGGTTCTCATTTATTTTCTTGCTAGCTTTCCATCCTTTATATTGTGGATCTTATAGTCCTTGGAATGAATGGTCACATCACATCCATTATCACATATATAGCTCACACTAAGAAAGTTGTTCTTGAGACCTTCCACATACAACACATTTTGGGCCTTTGTATTTTGATCAAGGCTAACTATCCCTTTCCCCTTAATTATTGATGGAGCATTGTTTTCGAAGGTGACATTGTTTTCTATATCCTTTTCTTTTAGAAACACAAATTTTATTTTATCTATATTCATATCCTTAAAGAAACCACTATCTACTTACCATCTCTTCTATGAATTATGGGCTTATAGAGCAAGTCCACACTGCATTCTCTTTCCAATATTTTATTTCCAACTCCCCTTATCCTTTTGGATAGATGAATCTCTAATATTTTGGAACTTACATAGGTATTCAAAACAACTTCAGGACTCACTTGCTTCAAGCCAAAAATTATTACATTTTAAGCATTCAAATTTTCTTAATAGGGGAGAGAAGACATTTCAATCTCTGAGAGGAGAGTTTTGAGATCTAAAATTATGATACTTATTATATCTAGTATTTTCATCTCTTTCAACTTTGATCCTACTGCAATCAATAAATTTATGTCCAAATATATGACACTTATAACAATGACCATAAAATAAATAGGCATGCCTATTGTTGGAAGTCTTATGATTTTGTGCATGAAGGTACCTTGGTTTTCTAGCTGAGTGATTAGTTCTTCATTAATGATATCCTCTTTTCCTTGTTTCCCTTTTATATTCATTGATTATTTCTTGATGCTTCTTTGCATAGCTCTGTGTTCTTCAAATACTGAGGACCCAAAGTTTATCTTCCCCATAAAATATTCCAGTGCTTTTGAGTATCCTAGACTTGTTTTGATTCTTGAGGGCCTTTAGCTATTAAGAATTTGATCTAGTTTCGTTGTGCCTTCTACAAATTTTTCATTTAAACCTTTCTCTATATTTATTCCCTCAAATTCCATTCTTAGGGAGACAACCTCTCCCTCAAGACTCTAACAGTTCGATTCCCATACATGGATCAAATATTGAAGAAACTCCTCCTTTCATTTAGCTTCTTCTAGTTTAACTTTCAAGGAAAAAATTTCATCTTTGCATGTTTTTGAGATCATTCCCTTCCTTATCTTGAGCAACTCCTATTTTAGTTTCTTGTTCTCTTCTTCTAGTTTCTCACATGTTCCTTGTTTTATTCTAGTAGAAGTACTAAACTACCTTTTCTCTTAATAACTTCTTCAAGTTTTTTTTTTTGATAAAAAAAACTCCTCACTATGAGATTTATACATACCTTCTTCAACATGCTATCACTGTTCCTCCAACTTCTTATTCTTTTTCCTTGTTTTCTTTAACTCATAGAGAGCACTGATGAGTTCCCCTTCAAGGTCCACTACTCCTTCTTAATCTTCTTCCTCTTCAGCTTCAATAATACTTTGTTTCTTGGAGTCTGCTCTAAAATCCATAAGTAAATACTTATCTGAATTGACCTCTGAATAATTTTCATTGTCATACTCTGGTGTTGAGATATACTCTTTGGAGTAGAACCCATTTTTCTTATATGACTTTTTCTTCTCATGTTTCTATGATTTATTTCCAAGTTTATGATCATATTCCTTTTCAACCCTTTGTTTGTAAGGGAATTTGGAAGAAAAATATCAAATTCTTCCATAGTAAAAAAACTTTAAGGAAAAATTCCCTTTATATTTTCCAGAGCCATGCTTTAGTTTCGTAGACAATTGATCCAACTCCTAATTTGATTCAGAATTGGAGAAGTCTTGATGATCTTTATGCTACTTGGCCTTTTTGGATACTTTGAACGCTTCCTCCTTAGGTTCAGACTTTTCTCTTCATAATCTCATCTCATAGGTTGTGAGTGTACCGAGTAGCTGGTCCATCTTGATATCCTTTAAATTGGCCATTTATTCAATAGATGAGACTTTAGCATTAAATGTCATGGGAACAGCTCTTAAGATTTTATGAACAATCATTTCTTCCTTGAATTCTTCACCAAGAGATCTAATCATATTGGTTACTTCATCAACTATGAGGAAGTATTCTACCATGCTTTCGTATTCACTCGTTCTTAAGCTCTCCAACCTCATTCTGAAGGTTTGAAGTGTCTCTTGCTTGACTATGTCATCTCCTTCATGACTCTGATTAAGATTTACCCACACATCCTTAGAAAACTTACAATGCATAACCTTTACAAGTTCTGATTGAGGAATACCAAAGAGAATGGAATTTTTGGCTTTTGCATTATTTCTATAAAAAAATTACCATCTGCATCAGTGGGAGGAATATCTATGACATTGTAGTCTACTGGAACTGAAGTCAAAACATCTACTCCCATGGAAATAAGATATCCTTCCATCCTTACTTTCCAGAAGGCATAGTTTGTCCCATCAAAGACTTGTATTCTGTTAGAGTAAGCCCTGTTGACTCTCTTTCCTAGAAATAATTCCTTATAGATCTACTTTCTAGTGGTTAGAGTGTTCCTTAAGGAATGTGGCTCTGATACCAATTGTTGGAATAAGGAATTACTGGGGGGGTTGAATCAATAATAGTGTTTTTCTTAAAACATTTTACTGAATATGCTTTTAGTTCTTTCCTCTATTGTTAGTTACTTATGAGCATTCATTCTTAAAAAAAGTGAGCAAAAAGCTTAAGCATTCATATGTTCATACAATCTATCACATGAGAAACACACACATATATTGACATCAATGTTTTCACGTGGAAAACCAAAGGGAAAAAACTACCAATTTGTTGTTGTTTATGATGTAAATTGAGCACCTAATTAGTCACATCAGTTTGTTTGTGATCACCCACTCACACAAGGCACCAAACCCCTTAGGTTAGAAACCACCTACTTTCCAAGAGGAACCAACTGCTTTTGAATGTAGGCTACAACCTGCTCTTATCATTTTTCTACTTTTCATATAATTTTCAAACTGAAAGCAAAGGCATATACTATAATGGAAAAATACCAATCTAGTTGGTTGTGGATTTATTTTAATTTTTTTTTTATTTCAATTTTTTTTTCTCTTGGTCATCTACTATTCCATAGACTCCCTTGGTCTCATACAACAACACTCTATCCTTTTCTGAAAACTACATATCCTCAACTTTCCTCCTTCTCTCACACAAGATCTCTTCTACACTCTTTCCACTTTAGCTCTTCACTAGTTTCACAACATGATCTATCTACTCTTGCTACTTAGCTCTTCCACAATACACTCTTTTCCCCAAATTGCTCGATGGTTTTGATCCTCTGCTACACACTGCTCAATGTTGTTACTCATGCCTGTTTATACACTTCCCAAGTGTACCTATATATTTATCCTACTGCCATTGTTGAGTCCAATGGATGAAGTGTGTCATTCCATTAAAAATAAGAATGGGCTTCTGATTTATTCATTGACTCCTTGTGAAATCCTCCATATTGAGAATTTAATCTTAGTCCTCTTGAACAGTTTATAGTGACTTACCATGCTTATTAATTGCTTTGTAGAGCTTGAAAGTACTTGGGAATGGCCACTTTGTTCCTTATTTAAATCTACAAGACGTTCATGGGAGTTAAGAGCTGAATTTCTTCATATTATCAATTCTTCTCTATGGACCATTTTCCTTGTTTCCTTGTGTCACCATTTTCTATAGATCACACTGGCTCCATAAAAAAAATCTATTGATTTGTCTTTAATCTCTACTTGTCGATCCATTCATCCTTTTAATTCTCTATATTGTTACATAGGAGCCATAACATATCATAACTCATAAAAGAGGAAAGTTATGATATCACTCAGTTCCAATACCTTTAGCCCCTTGGCACTTAGTCATTAGTTCCTTTGGTCTCGACACGACCATGTGCCAATTAATATCAGAGCCCCTTTTATCGTAACCTTTTAAAATTCCATTTTCGTAGGAGTTACAATGTCCTCAGATTATGATATTATGAAATTTGAGATGATGTCATACTTTCATCATATCTCCACGTGGTGCCCCCTAAGTGGTGACACATGTCACCCTCATTTTCCCCATTAGGCCACCAACTTTTCCAAATTTGGCTACCACGTTTTATCCATAAAACCACCTCATTATGATGTCATATGCCACTGCAGCTCCTAAGATCCAATCAAATGGCACCACGTGTCCTACCAAAGGAGAGAGAAGGGGTCCCATCAAGCCTTAGTTTTGTAGCTAAAACCCTTTTTTAGGCTACTTTACATCCCTCAATGCTTTTAACAATATCGATAGTTCCATATATCTTAACTTCTCAAAATTCAAATGTTAAGGCTTTATGAGGTTGTGATGACCTTGAACTTCTGATATTATGATATTTGCCTTGTCTGAGGTTCTGATGTGTCGTCTATGTTGTCCTCTGATATTTCTTCATCAAATTTTCTGATGGCCCTATGCTCTAAGGTTCTAATGTGCTTAGACCTCTAATATTTGTTCCCTTGATGTTTTGATGGCCCTATGCTCCGAGATTCCAATGTGCACGAACCTCTGATGTTCTGATGGCCTCCAACATTTGATATCCTAATATGACCTACTCCGATATTGGACTTTTAGGGTTCGTAGGCTTCGACCCCTGATATGCCACCTGATTCAATTTTTCAGATCCTAACTTCGGTAGTCCATAAATTTTGGTCCAAAAGGCCATTTTGAGACTTCCAAAGACTGTTGCAAAGCTATTTTAGAGTAATTTCCAATGGAGAGCATCTACTATATGATTTGAGTCCATTTTCTACCTATAAAATGGTTGCAAACACTCTACCATTACTTTCTTCTTGAATCTTCTTCTTTTGCTTGGAATTCTGAACTCCCAACCACCATAATCACCATTTTATGGCTTATCCAGTAGACCTTCTACTGTGATGGTTCTCTACAAGAAGTTTGTAGCTACTGTAGGATTACTCCTGAGCCAAGACTACCAATCACTATAGTCATCATTTTATGGCTTTTCAATAAGCCTTCTAATATGAGGATTCTCTATTAGAAGCCTGCAACTACCATAGGATTCCTCCTAGATTCCCAATCATCATGCTAATCTGGTTGACATCAATGTCAATACAGTCACAGCCACTACCCATCTAGATAATGCCAACTGTTTAACACAATATACTCACATACGTAGAACGAGATTTCACCCACGGGATGCAACCTTAGAAAAGAATGTCAACTCCTACATTTAACGACACTGGAACACATATCTATCTTAGACCTCTAAATGTTTATGTTAATGTTACAAATTATCCCTATGTTGATTCAATAAATTTTAATGTTTATCTTCAATTAAGTTTCAATTTTGGGGCTCATTGCGAATGTCACTTGACTATCCTAAAATGAAAACTAGCATGAGGAAATGAAATCTTTCTCATTCAATGAAACTCTATCTAAGGAAAGGAAGAGACAAAGAGTATGCCACAAAAAATATGCACAATGCAATTCTCTTTTAAATGAAACTGTTACAATTTTGATGCACACACAAAACTGTAAATGGAAATGCAAATATTTTTCTTTTCAAGTCACTTAATTTTCAAAAATGAAGAAAACTAAGATAAAAAGTCTAATCACTGACTCAAACAAGATTTTTAGAACGATGACTAGAACAACAGTTCATATAAGCATTCTATGATCAAACAAAATTAGTTTTTAAATGACCTAGTGACAAGAACAAAGGAAAATATTTAAATAAATCCTTAACAAAGGTACTAAAATGAAATAAAACCAAATAGAGGCTTATGAGAATTGACAGGACACTCAAAGACTCAAGGAAGCGGAATTGGAATAAGGTGAATCAAAGATAAAATCAAGATAAAATAAAAGTTGTGCATGCAGAGGGGCCAACACAGGTGCAAAGGAGGCACTAGTTCTATACAACACAACCATAAAGAAGGATTAGCTAGGGTGAAACACTTTGTCATAAGACTAGAGGGTATGTTGGTGTAGGGATGAAAAGTTTTGACACAAGGATTGTAATTGAGACTCAATGAAAGGTATTCCTATGTCTATTCTTGAATTAATAAGATAGTAAAGGTATGAATAAGAGGTAAGAAAAGAAAAATGGACAAAAAAACCACCATGGGAATACACTATTCCCCAATATGGTTATCAATTTGTTATGTGAAATCTACAACTATGGAGAAAAGTATCTTCCCTAGACCTAGTGGATGGACCTAGAACAACAAAAAGACAAAGGGACTAATGCTTTCATTAAAGTAAATAGATAACAGAATGAAGCCTACCTAGAGCCTTCCATATGCTTCACTTCTTCCTTGGTTTGAATGCTCCAATCCTAGCTCCAATCGCTATAATTAGAACCTGCACAATTAAATAACAGAAGCCAGTGGCCCAAAAAATCTATGAAACACAATCTAATCAGTTTATTTAGTAGATCAACATGATACTGAAATATATGAAACCATAAAATCATATATAGGAAAATAAAGGACTATTTGCATTAATAGAAATGGAGTTAGTTACAACCAAAAATAGGTGTTGATCTTGTATAAGAGATCATCTAAGTTGACTTGTCCTTTCCTTGACACAAAGTGCACTTCTAGTCACCCAAATGCATGGAATGATATCTTTCACTTCAACAACATAAGGCTAGAATAACTCTCCAAAAGCCTACCCCTTGTATACAGATGGAAATAAATATATAGGTGAAGGACGTAGTTCATGAATTCTTAGCCTTTTACCAATTCAAGCTTGAGATCCACTCTTGATGGGAGGATGATCTCAAGGGACAAGGGATGAAAAATCCAAGGTAGGTAGGATAGGATTCGAGACTTTTATCTAAGGTAAATGGTACAACAAATCTTGGAAGATTCTAGAAGAGGAAGCTCCCTCATTCTTTTTTTTTTCCCGAATTTATAGAATCAATGCACCCCCAGAACTAAGCAACATGTTGGTGAACAATGCAGGTGCAGAGTAGGGAAATCTAGTAGTCATTGCTCTAGGGTGTGTTGGTCCTTAAAATGACTAAAACAAGGTGTTTTCAAGAAGAAACTTAGGGTTTAGAATGAGTCATGCTTATGAATTTGTGCAAGGATGATGAAAGGGATCAAAGGATGTTGATTGATCTAGGTGAAGTCCTATTAACCATATGTGACAAAATGGCCTATAAAAATTAGTGACAAAATATCTGGCAATAATTTTGCATATACTCCATATCGAAATCAATAGATCCATAATTGCAATAAAGGATCATAATTGAAGTGCACTTGGCAGTAGTTTTAGTATCTAAATTATATATTATTCAAGTATGCATCTCCAGCAATTGAGAATTTCCAAAGGATAAAATCAACATGTGGGAATCAATTGAACAAACCTAGCGGGCCAACTATTATTATCAACTTTTTATATAGACATTTAAGGTTTCATATCATAACTTTTAGGCAAAATATTAGAAACAAAAGTTAAATCCAAAATTCAAAGGGTATGAATCATCAATTAAAGGACACCTAGAAGGAGAATAAACAATTGGATATTGTTTATATATTTCAAGGTGGGGTTGGCCATTTTTAAAAGTGTCTTTGAAAAATTTTCAACAAACAATTTGAACAACTTTAGATTTCTCAACATAAGAATCAACAAATAAATATGATCCACATTTCAAGGCATCAAATCAACAAATGAATATTTTCTAGAATAGGATCAACATAAGAGAATATATTGCATTTTAAAGGATAAATTTGGCAATGACATTTGATTTTCAAAGATGAGGTATGATAAGGAAGTACAAAAGGCAGATTGAGCATTTGAAGGAAGAGAGTTGATCAAACAACTCAATAGTTTGAGACATCTGGCAGTTATTTTATATTTAATTTATTTTTTATTCATTATTATAATTTTGTTCCTAGAATTATGTGATCTATTTGATGTATTTACTTATATATTATTGGATTTTTAATGTAAAAGGCTTATATTTTGATGCCAAAACCCTGAGATTTTTGTGAGGTCTACTACTATAGAATTTTTAATCAAGGGCTTGTTGCTCCTATTAATGAAAAAAATTGTTTATTATGTAGGTATTTTCCTATAATTACACAAACTTTTTTGCATATATTTGAGGTAGTCTAGGACATTGGGATGGGCTAGGTTGAGTCTCAACCTCCTTGACGTCCCTTTGTAAAGTTATGTTCTCTATTAAATATTGAACAATCTATTTAATTATTCAACTAGAAATCATTGTAATGTTACTTCTATTTTATTCTTGAATGTATTTGTGTTCACTATGGAGGTTCTTCTATATGGTTCTACTCTTGTTAGGTGATTAGATATTACGGGAAGATACTTGATTTTCTAATTTCTCTTATATTCCTCTCTCAAAACCTTTCACGCTATGTTATTCTATAATAGATGAACGATGGTACTTTGATAAGGCCTCTCCTAGAGAGAGCTTTATTTGTTAAGTAGAGGTTCGAAACCCAAAGCAACACCCAATACAAAAACCACTAGATTTGGTCATTGTGCTTCATAGGTTGTTTTTCATTGACAATGAACAACATTAAAACCTTGTAACACTTGAGGGAGACCCCTCTTGCTTGAGGGCCAACTTGAAGCTAAAGTTAGTTGAGTTGGTTTCTCAGCACAGTTTCACAGCCAAAAAATACCTTCAAGAAACACATACAACAAAGGGAATTTGATATTTAACCAGAGTTCCCTCAACCAAGATCCATGTTAGAATTCCCCTTTATTTTGAAGATCCCTTCCCACTTGATTTTCTTTCAATGATGATCCATGCTCTAATTCCACCTCATTTTCCATCTTTGTTGTGTGGCAAACCGAGCAGGAAGACATCTTCAAAATCAAGGGGTGTTTAATGGTTCACAACAAGACGCATGGACCAGATGTTATCAATTGTTGCTTTTAGAGGATAGTGGGCCACAATGATTGAAGTCAAGAGTTCAGGTGTTGGTGATGTTTGTTGAGGGTCCATACCCACAAAGGATTTATATTCCTGAAAGTTATTTTCTAAATGGTTCTCATATGAATTTCTTGGCTTCTATTCTAAAAAATAAAGCATCATGGTGATTAGTTTGATGAATGAGACAGTAGAGAGATTTAGTGAGAAAATTTTGTAATAAGACATCTACAAACAACCAGATGTATATGTTGAATAATTAGATAAGAGGGTACCTAGATGCGTCCACCTTTGGGTTCTGGGTTTTGATGTTTTAGTTGAGGACTCTGTGATGTGGATAAATTAGATGGTAAGTAATATTTAAAATGCTATAAATTATTTATTACACCCTTTAAGACACCCCTCACTCATACAACATACATACATGGGAATCCAGATTCTTTTTATCGAACATACCTGATTTGACTTCTTCAGTGCCTAATGAATCAAATAGTGAGGAAAGAGATTTTAGTGACTCTACTTGCCAAAACACCACTTTGCATTAACCATTTTAACACCATGTTATTTTAGTTGATGTAAATGGGTCGTTGGTGGAACCTACATTGAATGCCAATGTCATACTCTATTTCAAACTCAACTAGTCGTGCAAATCTTTTTGACAATTGAAATGAAAAGGGGGAGGGAGGATAATAACTCGGCAAGTTGCACACGAAAATTTAAATATTGAAATTAAGTATGGAGGGAGGGAAGTGTGGAAAAACCATTCATAAATTTAAAAAATCCATAGGGATCTCTCCTAAATTGTCTTTCAGAAAATCAAAATACATGGCGTGGATTATCTCCATGAGCCACTTTTCTACCATTAAGCAGTAGCTTGGTAGTTTGGAGTGAGGAAGGGAAAATTTCGCATAAGGAAATATTGTTAGGAATACATAGTTTATCAGATGGTTTTCCCATTTTCATTTCAACACATGCATTTGAAGTAATAAATATTAGGTGGCCTTGGTATATATAGTTGTGTTAGTGACATTTTCCAACAGATGAAGCATTTAGTATATCTTTTCCCTTTTTTTTGTGCATGATTACCCATACCTCAATGTTATCGAGATTTTTTTGATGGAGATCCCTATAATATGCACACTAATGTCTTCACTCAGGGGCTTGGAAATCATGAGAAACAACTTGATTTATGGTTCGATCCAACCCTAGATTTTCATACTTACTCCGTGTTGTAGACATGAAACCAAATTATGTATGTATTCTAACTTGCTCCTGATTCATTTAACCATTAAATAGAATACAATAAAAATCCTCAAACTAACATAAATACATGTTTTTATTCAGCGTTTTTGTGGAAAAGACTCCTGATCAAGTGTTTAAAATCGAGGAGAAAGAATTGCGAAAAGGATAACAATAATCACTGACAAAAGAGCCAAGCAATTAGGATCTATTCAATCCTTTTGAATGAAGATGATTGGGAAACACAGGGTGGACCCATAATGACATATTGGAGTAAAGACCATTTTGTTGCATCCCTTCGAAACTTCAAAGTTGTTACTTATTTTAAATTGACAACAAAGGATGCTTTGGACTGTAACAAAGAGAAAAAGCTCCAGTGGGTGTGAAATAAGCATATGATCTATGATTATTGTGCAAACACCAAGAGGTTCCCTTAGGGAGTTCTCTTAGAATGCAAATGAACCCTCAACAACTCAACTCCATAGTCTGATTGATGAATTCTATATACTCTGCCCTTCCAACCATTATTTTATTCTTTCTATTCACGTTATCTCTATGACCTACATTCTTTCACACTTTGACCAGCACGTATATTAATGTAGACATAATTGTAATAATACATGGGACTAATAATTTTGATCTTTGTATGGTATCAATTTCCTTTATATGACAATTTTCAATATAATTTTTATAAATTGATATTGAAACCCTAGTTTTATATAATTATGCAACTGAGAATTGAGCTACTAGATCTCATAAACCCAATTATCAATCACCAATACCTTTGGCTATGTTCATATATGTCCCAATGAAATTTTTATTATTTTTTGTGGGGTGGATAATGAATCTTTTTTCTTTTTCTTTGTCTATAGTTAAAACTTGATTTGTCGACAATTATCTATCTTTAAAGGCTAATTAACACATAGAAACTTAGTTTGACAACCAAGTAATTCTCTATATTTAAAATTTGAACTTCTCTATCCTTGAACGCTGAACTAATACCACAAACATTTCTAATCCAAAACAACATGAATAAAGGGTTGGGTAGAGTGAAGACAATTATCATTATCTCAAAAGGAAACTAATGAGGATCTAGCCTAGTGTTTGGAACACAAATTCAATATTTAACTTTAATTTTAGATTTAAAACTACATATTATTTTTAAAATTATGTTATAAAAATTACGTTACAATTATTAAAATTATATTATTAAAATGGTCATTATTCATTTCTTAGTGGATAGGCATGGATGTTGAGTCAATGTTATTTAATTAATTGCAAATTATATATTACATAAGAAAACCATTCATAAAGTGGTAGTAAATAAATATATGGAAAATTATTAGTGCAATGGAAATAAATATGAATATAATGAAAATCAAAGTATATATATGTGGTAATTTTTATTTTGACATTGTTATAGAAATAAGTATAATTTTGGTTTTTTTGTATTGGTTCTATAAATATTGATGAGTAATGAGAGTTTTCAAGATAAAAATATATAAAAAATATATATATATTATATATATATATATATATATAATATATATATATATATATATATAAAGAGAAAGAGTGTAAGAGTTTAGATAACTGTTTAATGTCTGAAAAAATGTTATTAGACATTCCACATTCTTAAATCTATTTATCTACAAAAATATAGACAAATGTTGTATATTTGTCACTACATAGAAAGAGTAAATCTCAACTTATGTAACACAAATATTCTAGAAAAGCTAGTTTTGCATCTCAACAACCATGGTCATAATATATGTTGGCACCATATAGACTTCACATGCCTAACTTGTTTTGGGAGGGACTTAGTTCAGAGCAAGTACAAGCTTGTGAACTTTACACATTGATGTAAAAACTTAATGATTCAAAAGGGAAACATATTTGAATTCGATCACAAATTACATGTAAAAATTTGACCTTAAAGATTTATAAAGTTGAATTAAAATGTTGAGTAAATTGTGTTGATAATAACCTTGTCTAATCGGTAGGGTTTCTTACCCAATTAAAGGTTTCAACTAGACCTTGCATTGTTTAGAACACTTAGACTTTGGCCCAACAATATTTACTAGTTTTGGGTTTCACCAACTGTGGCCTGATCTACCATTTAGAATTTTTGAAGTGAAATAAATGAAATACAACTATTCTAATATGAGAATGAAAAATAATTCCCATGTTGGTATAATGGAAATCACCAAATATATGATAGTCATATTCTTAGCATGAAATCTACCATGTAAAGAAACACAAAAACCTAAAAATTAGATACATAATAGAAAAAAAAATTGAAAATCAATAGTTAATTATAGTAATATGCTTATGGATATAGAAAAGAAAATTAATTCATATTGCTCACATGAGAAAAATTCCCTTCCTACTTGTTGGGTTCTCCTATCAAACTATCATTTTATTCCATTCAAGGGCTCCATTCCTCTTTCCTACTCAAATCTCTTGCACCATCTCCATCATCATGGTATTAGTAGTGAGCACCATTTCATAATCCAAGGAAATTATCCCACATATGTGATTCTACCTTATTACTTTATTCATTTTCTTATAACAAATAGATAATATAAAATTTTCAAATTCATCAACTAGTCTTGGAATAGGGCCGTCATCACCTATATAACTATCATGTTCTACCATTTGATATTTCAATTCTTCTTCCCTACTCAAATCTCTTGTTGTACATCCCCAATTTCCCTAGGTCGTTTGAATCCCCTCCTTTCGGAGAATGCTCCCCTTGGATCGATGAAGCTCCTTCTCTTTCTTTTCTTCATTTTACTAAATAAGGTTTCCATGCATGAAATTTTTGATTAAAAGCACCCACATAGGGTTAACTATGTTGTTTAAGGGAATCTTCATATGTTTCAACACTTTTCTTTATTCATTTCTCAAATTTCTCCAACTTAGGAAAGAAAGCCTTGATCAATGTTATGCCCTTTGTAGGGGTTTCATAGACCTTTGGATAACTACTCAATCAACTCCAAACACTGATATATTACCTTTCCTACTAGTTCTAACACAATCCATCATATCCTTAGATACATGTGCTTATGTAACACAAGGGTTTCACTAGGGGAGAAATACCATACCACTTGCATTCATATTGGGGGATATTTATTGAGGAAAAATGACATAGTATATTAAGCATATAAAGGGGGGTAAAGGGTTTTAAAATTGCAGGTATAAAAAATGAAGCTCAAAGTTAATGAAAAAATATAAAGTGGTATAAAAAGTGTTAATGAAAAAGTGGATACCTACAATATGTAGTGAAAGGAGGGGTTTTTTAAATTGAGAAGGTGTATTGGATTCATGGGTAGGAGGTTAAATAATGTGATTTTTAGAGATATTCCCAGTATGTAGTCAAATTAAGGGTGTCCTTTAGTATGCCATGAATGTGCATGATATGTCAGAGGTTCATTGAGTGAAGCCCCGATGTTATGTAAATAAATTATCTTTGAGTCCAAAAGAGGTAAAATTGCAATTGTTTTCCATGTTTTATATTACCTATCACATTATAGAAAATAATATTATTTCACGTGTAATACCCTTAGGGAATTATGAGATATCTGATTCTAGTTTAGTAGGCTAAAATCCATTTATTCTTGGGCTTTTGAAGTGAAAATAGGGACTTCATGAGAGATTTTTTCTAGGGAGGACTACTAATATTTAATTTTTTCAAACTAAAATAAGTTGTTTTATAGACAAGTTCCCATGATTGGATTTGGGCCATGACATCAACAATATTTTGGCCTTCGACTTGTAGATGTTATACTATATCATAAAATTAACTTTGTATAGTGTTTACTTTAGTTTACACCTTGGAAGCATAATCAATAAAATAAAAATCATGACATTTGTTAGGTTTATTATAGTTGAGCTAATTTTCTAGCAAGGTGATTTTTCTCTCATATTCCTTTATCTTCTTCTCAATGTTAATAGCCTTATGAAAATCAGCTTTTGATAAAGAGTAAACTAGTAGTGAAAATAAATCTATTTTTTTTTGTTTTCATCACCATGGCCTCAATAGTGAGCACTATTTCGTAATCCAAGGAAATTCCCATATATTTATACCTCTACCTTATTACTTTACTTTATCTACTTATCAAATATAAATAATTCCAAATCTGACACTTCTTAAACTAGTTTTGGAATAAAGCGATCACATCCTACAACCATGGTCATACCATAATTTATTGGAAAAGGTTTGAGTAATCATGACTTCTTTCATTTGTGTAGGATGTTTTTACTAGATATTGACTCATTGGCATTGAAATTATCTATTAATTATTGTCATTTTTGTCATTTCTCTTAAACTTGTGCATCATCCTGATTTTTCTTCTATTCTCCTATACTCTTCAACATTATCTTCAAGATCTATTTTAGCTAATTCCTGTTGCTTTATTTTTTCCGTTTCAACTTCATCTCTCTATTTTTCTTCTATTTTTCTATCATTCTCCACTTCAATTCTCTTTATGTTAGTTTCAATGTTTTCCTCATATTTCTTCCTTATTGATTGTTTCTTCTTGGATTCAATCTCTTTCATGATTTTCTTCTTATATTATACATTAAATTGGTTTTTGTTTCAGCTTCTACTCTTCATTAACATGTATACCTTGGCTATGGAACTGGCCTATTTGGTAGTTCTCCTTCCTTAGTTACCTTTACTTGCATCTATTTTTTTATTTTGGCCTCAAACTTTTCTCTAGGTTTTTGTATTTCTTCCAATATTATGTTTTCTTGCTCTTACCTGTTTTCCTAAAGAACTTATCATTCAACAACAAAATGTTTAGGTTCCTCTTTCTTTCTCCTAAAAAATAACATATATATTATTCAAGAATTCTTCATAAGTTAATGCTTTGTATGAAAAGTTTCAAGGTCATTTCCTTTATGCTTGTAATGGTAGAAGATTCATCTCAACTCCACGATTTTCAATAATTCTCAGGTTATCACGCATTTGAGTTCTTTCTAGATTAAAATGATATCTCTTAATCTTGTCTCCTTCCATATTCTCTAAAGTACAATATGTTATTCCATATATATGCATATATATTGGATAAGTTGTGAACAACACATTTTGGTCCTTGGTTAGGCATGTATTAAAACAATACAATATAGTTTGGTATTTATTTTCATGAATGAGGAACTTGTTTGGAATGTACATTAAAAGAGTATGGGGTGCATGAGTAATATAATATATCATAATGTAAGTGGAGTAAATATCATCTATGTATTGTTACACATGAATTTGTTGACAAATATTGAAAAAAAATCTCATTTGATGTAAAATGAATAGTAAATATGCTTGCATCAAGCTATGAGTAAGAAGATTTTGGAGAAAGAAAAAAAGAGAATTTGAAATATATTCTATACTAGAATTGTTGAGAGTCAAATTGGTTTTGCATGATAAAAAGGGATTAGACCTTATCACCCTTAGGGTTGCTAGTGGTTTTATTTAAGGAATTGAAGACAAGTTATTCAAGGAGAAACAAATGCAAATCTCTCTTCGTAGATTGAATGACATCAAATTTGATATTCATACAAAAACAAGGAGGCTTCTTGGTCGAATAAAGTTACCCAACATATCTACACTTAAAATGACAAATGAAGACCTTATGATTAATATAGAAAATCATCCCTAAGATAAGAAAGAAGTCATCTTTGTTATGTACAACAATCTAAGTTTAGAGAATTATGTAAAGAATCGAGTTCATTTTCAATATAGTTTGAGTGGTGGATTCCAGGTTTGGAATGGGGTATATGATCTCAGTATGTGGCGGTATCCATGGTTATGTAGTATGTAGATTAGAGTTCAATATAGAAGATAGTGTATATA
Organism: Pinus taeda; assembly: GCA_000404065.3. Lineage (NCBI taxonomy): Eukaryota > Viridiplantae > Streptophyta > Pinopsida > Pinales > Pinaceae > Pinus > Pinus taeda. Next base: position 64,524 of record APFE030137091.1, read on the forward strand.
TGTATATATAGAAAATGTTTTAACGCGAATATATTTTATTATGATAGTTAAGAACTATAAATATATGTGGTTGAAAGTTGGCAAAGAGGAAACAATAAGTCATTAAAACTTATATGGTTATGATCTCACCCTATAGATTCCAAACACAACCCTCTTTTCTTGTTTTTCTTTGTGTCCAAGTTGTTTGGATGCACGGGTTATGTGGGATTAAAAATTATAGTAGGTTAAAGGGATTTGCTATTTAAGGGGTTTGTTATTTATAGATTTGATAATATGAAGAGTTGGGGGTTTTAAATCACTAATAAATGGAAGAGTTGACGATGATGACAAGAGAGAAGAAACAAATGTAGAGGCATAGGAAGATCATGATGAGAATTAGTCATGTGTAATGGATGATCTTCTTAATGTTATAGATCTCATGATGGATACTGGATCCTTCAAGATGAATGGTTCCTATGGAAATGGCCTAGGTAGTTGGTGATGGTGAGAACACACAAGAGGAGACCATGGGATGAAGATCCTCAATTTTGATAATGTGAGAGGATGGAATTATAAGTGTCACAATAACAACAAGAACAAGAACAACAATAATAAATTATGATGAAATGTAGATATAAGGCTTGATAAAGCATGTGTACCAATAATAAATTACCATTAAAGTATATAGTTCAACCTAGGTGATAAAAAGGCATGCCCAATTATCGAATACCCTAGATATATACTTTGAGGGGGATAGAGCCTGGAGGTTAGCGATGTTATCTCACTTGGCCGACTTCGCTAGGTTTGGTTGAGGGAAACCCAAAATCAAGGTTTAACAGGTGGTTGTAAGGTAAAATTGACTTGATGAAAGAGTCAAAGTTTCACAATCAAATAGTGGTGGTCTTAAGCACATGGTGTTGTTTGTCCATGATTTTATTGCCATGGATTGCATGTAAGGAAGCCTTTAAAGGCTTGGGAGGACTTCATTGTAAGTGGCTAGCTAACATGAGTCCTGAAGTCTCCTTCAGATCACTTGGCCAGGGTTTAGCCATGAGACTAATATAATATTATGTTAGCTATATTTTTCTTCCATATCGAGGTTTTTCTACACTAAAAAATGTGTTAATATGATTTTTTTTTGTAGATGCTAAATTTATATATCTTAGTTATAACTCTCTGTAATTTATAAAATTTTTATATAAGAGTTGTTTCATGTGGGAATATGTTTTTTCTATAGTTGGTAATTTTATCTCTCTTTATTATCACTCTATATTTTCTAACAATTTTGTATGAGATTTGTTTCAAGTGAGAATACCCAAAATTTAGGCATGGTTCCCAGGCGCTTGATATGACTAAAAGAATGATCATATGCATAAATATTGATGAGATTAGAGTCTTGAATACGCATGCTCTCAACAAGAGTCACATAAGTATTGAAATATATCATTGAGTGCTATCACACCATTTGAACCATAAAGATTGAATGAACCTTAGTTTTGTTTGTTACATCTTTGGCTAGGGTGAACAATATGTAATTAACCAATAAACCATGCTTTCAAGTGTATTAAATTGTGTCACAATTATTTTATAATGTATCTAATTAAAATTCACTTCAACATTGTAGGTAATCAACATGAAGGTGATAACAACCACAATAAATTTCCCTAGTTACTATGTAGAATTTAGAAATCCTTCCATTGATTAAACAATCCACCCATGGGATTATTATTAATATATATATCCTTAAGAGTGATTTTTTAATTATTCCATATTATTTTAGGAGTTTCAAAAGAAATACATAGTTAATCTAACTAAAGTCAATTTCCATGTTTAACTTTGTGATCATGTCTATCTCTCAACAAGTATGTTATGGTGTATTGCCTCTTGGTTTAGGATTATATTTTATAAATTAGAAAAAAAAATAGAAAAGCATATCTTCTTTTGAGAATAGTTTGGATATTTTTCTTTTAATTTTATGCGTGGTTCACAAACACCAGAGATCAATGGCTACTACGTCCACATAAAATATCCAGAACGATCCACCCAAAGGGATAACTTCTCATTGGATCATTATTAGACCCTAACCCCAAGAAATTCAAGGACAATTAACCCCCTAGGCTCGCATTAGCAAGGTTCTCTAATGGTGGGAACTCAACCAATTGATATAACCCTTGGGGCTATAGTTCCTATATTTTTATTTTTAATCTATTAGTATATTTCTGATTATATATCATAATACACATTGTAGAGGGATCCCACTAAAGAAAATGAATCTTTATTTCTTGTGTATGAGGGATACAAATGTGGGGTTTTTTCAATATTTAATCTTCCTGATCTAAAATGGGGCACTAAAGGCTTCTTGTCAGCTTACAAGAAGCTCTCCCACTCCAAAGATTATATGTTCCCAAGATCTATGCTTATGATTGATAATTTGAGGAATTAAAAGAAATTGAAATAGGTGTATGCTTGTGTTTGCCTTCAACTGCTTAATTTTCTTAAGTTTATTTTCTTAAACTGATATATAAACACACATAACAGTAAATGAAACAAATAAACAAACCATAAAGACGACAAGTTTAATTAGGAGTTCACCCTGATATCTTAGGCCACGTCTCCATGAGCTCTAGTCAACTCAACTAGGCTCTTTAGGATTATGGTAAACTTCTTTTACAAGTTCCAAATTCAACTCCATTGGTTTACAACTTAACCTATGGGTTTAGAAATACCATCTTATCCAACTAGCTATCCATACTCTACAGATAGATCTAGGCTTTCTAGACTAGATTCCTTCAATCAACACTCTGGACTATCTTGAGCTCCTGGCTTGCACCAACTCCCTCACAATTCTTTTACTATCTCTAGATTTCCTTCTTCTATCTTCATCACATATAAGACGCTAGCAACAACTTGAACATTTGATCTCTTCGCTGCTCTAAATCTTCATTACAGCCTCATGGCTCTTGGAAGTCTGTTTTGAGCTCTCTGGCTTTGCGGCTATGCCTCCAACCTTTGGCTGCTATGCCTCTGTCAGGCCTCCAACCTCTAGTGGCTATGCCTCTGTCAGGCCTCCAACCTCTGGTGGCTATGCCTCTGTCAGGCCTCCAACCTCTAGTGGCTCTTTCACTATCCTCCCAACCTAAGGTGTCTCTCTGTGAATCCTCAGCTCTATGGCTCTCTGCTGTTATTTCTCTCTGGCTCTCTGCAACTATCAACACTCTAGTTCTACGTAGCTATCTTGCTCTCTGGCTCTACAAAACTATCTTGAGCTCTAGTTGTCTAGCTCTACCTCCAACCTCTGGTGGCTCTACCTTTGCTAGGTCCTCTGGCTCTGAATCTCTCGACTCTCTAGCTCAATTCATGGGCTTGTTATCCCTTCCTCATCCTAAGGACACATCCTTTGAAATTGCCCCAACCTCTGGTGGCTTTTGCTTCTACTCAGCTCTCTGGCTCTGAAGCTCTTAGGGTTTTTGGCTCTCGGTGCTCAAGTTCTCAGGCTCTCTATCCCTTCCTCATCCTGAGGAATCATCCTTGGGCAATTCACCCCCAACCTCTAGTGGCTCTATGCCTCTATTATCTTTACGGCTATGGGATGTTACAGTGTGAGCTCTCGGGCTCTGCTTTTGGTCCAACACTCCGACCGATACATTTTTGTTAGCCTCTTACTCTCCGTACTACCGGCTCTTGGCCTTGGATTTCTCTATTAAACTCCGTGGAATATCAAAAATACCTTGGCCCTTGCTTTCATGTGGATCTATAGCTTTTGTGAGGCATCCTCTCAGCTCTGCAACTCCCTATCCATTTCTCTATGTGCAATAACGAGGAATCATTCTTGGCGGCTCTACGTCTCTTCAACTGGCCCTCTATCTTCCTCTATGTGCAATGATCCCTTTGTCTCTGCGTCTGTCCCTCTGTCTTTTGGCTCTATGGCTCTACGCATTACATAACACATTCCTGTTAGAAAACGCCCACTTACAGCGTGGTATAGGTGCGATGGACTGTATCCAATGGAAATGACACAGTCGGCCGTTCTCTTGCCTACATTCTGAAAATAGTAGCATAAAAAAAACACATAGGAAACTCACAAAAAACACATTTGAGCCTTTAGGTAGAACTCAAATAAAGTTCAATCACCCCTAAAATCCTCTTGGGTCCATCCTTTGATCACATATTGCAATCACATTGTGCAAGGCCAAGAAACACAAATACACAGCAATACACTGAAAATCCCCAAATCCGAATTTCAAATAATATGCAATTGTGTCCATAAAACCTTTCAGGTCCATTCCCTTTATTGCATATCGCATATCATGTTTCCCAAGAGTCATGGTCCATCTCCCATGCATTTTTGCGATGCGATCAACTGTCGTCGACCGCTTTATTGACATATTGCAATCATTTTATTGGTGCTATCACAAGTCGCTCTATCGCATATGTGACGGCCCAAGGTTCCTTTCCTACACCAATCAACTGCTCTGATGCAATATACATCACCGACTGCTGATCGCTGCTTGCCACCGATCGCAATCGCTCTATTGGCTCGCCCAGGTTCTGATATTGCATGGTAGCCTACCTCCGATGCGATATGTCGGAGATCTCAATCGAGGATTCTTAAGGCAAGCTGCTCTGCCCTTTATCATTGTAATACGATTCCTTTAAGGACCCCTTAAGTCCCATTTACAAGAAATTGCCTCATTTTCTAAGGACATTAGGCAATTTTCTTTTTATAATAACTTCTTCATCCGAAGTCCATTTTAGCCCATTCAAGTTGCATCAAATTTGAAACAAAGAGATCTATGCAATGAGACTATTTCCAAGAGCATCCTTCAACTTTCATTTTCCTCTGTGAGAAATATTTTTAGACTTAAAAGTTTATTCTAGATCCATTTTGGATCACGCCTTCCCACTAAAAAGATTTTGGACTCCAAAAGACTGATACGCTGATTTGAAAAGTAACTGAGAGTATGTCACCCTCTTCTTTCAGCCTCCATACACTTGCCTTGCACAGTGCCTCTAAACCAAAGGCTTTGAACACTTCCTTCCTAGATGTGCTAGTCCTCTTGGGAAGAACGGTCTTCCTCCTTGACTTCATGCAAAACTTCTACTGAGAAGGTTATAGAAGGTAGTTTGAACTTCTCTTCCTTGATAATTGATCTTAGGTGGATCAAACAAATGTGAAGTTACATTTTCTTCAAAAAAATTTACATTTGTATCTATTTGACATATTGTCAACAACAACTGTTAACAACAACAGGATTACAGACAGCAATTGGATGGCCTAAACTTCTGCTTCAACAAAAGAAACATATTTCACATCTTGCAAACACCTCCATGTGTTTACATCTACATACAAATGATGGACTAGATAACAAGCCCAATATTAAATGCACGTTTAAAAACAAAGCAATCAATTCTTCAAGTTAATCACACATACATGTTCAAATACAAGGAAATCATCAGCATCCTTGTGTTCTTGCACATCATTCTCATGCATGCATTTCATCCTTCAAGTTTCACTTAAGCACACTATACTTTCAAAGCTGAAATGAAATATAATGTTTCATCCTTCAACTTTTGCTTAAGTACATTGTACTTTCGAAGCTGAAGTGAACATAACATTTGTAGCAATAAAGTGAGTCTCTACTCAACCTTTTCCATCTTGCAACTCACAGCTCATTAGAAGAGAAATGCAATAAATCAAAAGACAAGCATCCTTTTGCAACAAACCTCTTGTGCTTCAATGATTGCCTTGAGGTCCTTCGGGATAAGGAGAATGCCTTCAGCCATTCTTCCTTCTTGTCCTCCCATAGACTTAGCTATTAGTAGCTTTCCCTTCACCTTTGAAAAATCAAACAACATTCGGTTTGCAAACAATCAAATAACAAAATCCTTGCTACTATTTGAATACCTTTCAAGTCAAAAAAACATATAGATTTCTCTATCAATCAAGCATTCTGATATGATACCACTTACATCATGATACAACCTACCTCATGATACAACCTGCTCTGGTATAACTTAACTCTAATATCACCTTCTTTGAAGGTGTGGTTAATCAACCTTCGGTGGATCTATGCCTCTATCAACTCTACAACTATGGGATGTTACAGCATGAGCTCTTGGGCTTCGCTTTCAATCCAGCACTCTGGCCGCTAAATTTTTGTCAGCCTCTTTCTCTCTACACTGGCAACTCTCGGCCTTGGAGTTCTTTATTAAAATCTGTGGATTATCAAAAATCCATCGGCCCTTGCTTTCATATGGCTCTTTGGATTTTGTGAGGCATCCTCCTGTTTCTGTAGCTCCATGTCTGTTTCTCTGTGTGCAATCATGAGGAATCATTCTTGGCGGATATGCATCTCTTTGACTGGCCCTCTGTCGTCCTCTCTGTGAAATGATCCCTTTATCTCTATGTCTAGCCCTCTGGCTTCTAGCTCTGTGGCTCTGCACATTACATAACACATTCCTGTTACAAAATGCCCGCTTATAGTGTTGCACAGGTGCAATGGACTATTTCCAAGGGAAATGACATAGTCAGCTGTTCTTCTGCCTACACTATGAAAATAGAAGCATAATGGAAACACACAGGAAACTCATGAAAAACACATCTTCAGCCTTTAAGTGGAACTCAAATAAAGTTCAATCACCCCTATAATCCTCTCGGGTCTGTCCTCTAATCGCATATCGAAATCACATTGCATAAGGCAAAGAAACCTAAATACAAAGAAATACACTAAAAATCCACAAATACGGATTTCAAATAATATGCAATCACATCCACAAATCCATTTGGGTCTGCACTCTTTATCGCATATCACATATCACAATGCCCAAGAGTCATGGTCCATCTCCCATGCGTTTTCGCAATGTGATCAACTATCACCGATTGCTTTATCGGCATATCGAATCACTTTATCGGTGCTATCGCAAGTTGCTTTATTACATATGTGACAACCCAGGGTTCCTTTCCTCCGCCAATGGACTACTCTGATGCGATATACGTCACTGATCGTAATCGCTCTATCAGCTCGCTTGGGTTCAGATATCACATGGCAACCTACCTCTAATGTGATATGTCGGAGATCGCAATTAGGGATTCTTAAGGCTTGCTGATCTACCCTTTATCATTATGATGTGATTCCTTTAAGAAGCCCTTAAGTCCCATTTATAAGAAGTTGCCTCCTTTTCTAAGGACATTGGGCATTTTTCTTTTACAATAACTTCTTCATCTGAAGTCTGTTTTAGCCCATTCAAATTGCGTCAGATTTAGAATGAAGAGATCTATGTAATGAGACTATTTCCAAGAGCATCATTTGAATTTCATTTTCCTCTATGAGAAATATTTTTAGACTTAGAAGTCTATTCTAGATCCATTTTGGATCACTTCCCCATTTTCATGTTTTATTCATTCAATTTTTTAGGCCATCTAATAGAATATTCCAACATAGATTTTAAATTTTAGTATTTAATGGGATTTGTTTTGACCCTTTACCTATTGATATTATAGATTTTTTGGTCTCAATTTTCAATTTTTAATTTTACAATGGATGTCCCTCATAGTTTACTTCTCATAAAATACTTTGCGTTGAGGGTTCTAGGACAATCCTTTTTACCTAGTGTTTTTAAGGGAGATTGGGTCAAGGATTTTAGGACAACTTTCTCTACCTAGTTTTTTTAATCTATCACTTAGGTATATTATTTTATTATTTCCAAATATATAAAATTGGACCATACAAATTGGTGGAACTTGAATTACTAATTCCATGAAGCAACCAATTTTTGTTTTGGTAAGCAAAAGAGCTTTCATTTAAAGTTTGTTAAAAACAAAAATATTGTTTTTCCTTTGTCTACCACTAGGAAAATGAGGCTAGTGGTGAAACAAAACAAAGTTAAACATCCAAAAATTTCTTTTGTTTTGAAATTTTAATATTAAAGAGCTTATCATATGAGGCTTATGGCTTGCAAGAGCTGCTATGAACTAATAACTAGAAAAATAGTAAGGAAAATAGACAAAGAATGTGTAAGAAAAAGCCATTAACCCATTTTGGGGGAGTCTGATTCCTCAAAAAAGTATGGGTTCTTTGCTACTACCTAGTGAGAAAACTATATCTAGAGGGAGGCCCATCTGTGCCTCAATTCTCTATATTATTTGATCCAATATCATTCCCTGAGTTGAATTTCATAGAGCATTAGTATAATTTCGTCTTGTCTTTTGTTTTGATCTAAGAGTATTCATCGAAGAAGCACCTTCATGTGCCAGTTTATGTCTATAGTAAACATATATTGGTTTAAATGACCCCTTGTGTGACCAACATTCAATAACCCAATTTTCTATTTTATAAGCAATTTCCACATTCTATAGACAACCTCATTCTACCACGATCTGTCACGCTGTGTGTAGGAATGTTTTCCTCTATTTGCTCTGATGTGTGAGGATGAAAGAGATAAACTAAGGACTACACCCTCTACTGGGCTCAAGATTTTCCAATTTCCCTATAGTATGCCATTTCCCAAAGGATTTTGGCACGTTTTTAAGGCATCAAGAGGTCCAAGCAGGTGCTGGGGTTGAAAATGAGGATTGGTGAGGTGTAGATGTAATATGGAATTAGGGAAGGTGACTTTAAACCAATGAGAAAAAATCATAATTGAAGTGCCTAGAAAATGACATAGGATTCATGGAAAGAAGGTACCATGGGGGATTCACTCAATGAACGTTTGACATAGCACATGCATTCATGGGATACTAAAAAGTACCCTTAATTTTACTACATATTGGAAAATGCCTCTAAAAATCACATTATTTAACCCCCTACTAGTGTGAACTGATACACCTTCCCAAATTAAAAAAATCTCTACTTTCATTAGATATTGTATGCATCCATTTTGTCATTAACATTTTTTGTAGCTCTTTATATTTTTTCATTAACTTTGAGCTCCATATTTTATACCTTCCAATATAAAAACCCTTTACTCCCTACTATATGCTCCATATATTATGTTACTTTTTATTCAATATATATCCCCCAATATGAATACATGTGGTATGGTCCTTCTCCCCTAGTGAACCCCCCATGGAGGGTGCAATAGGATAAAGGTTTAGTGAGAGGGACTATTGTAAGAGAAGAGAAAAAGCTAAAGTAGCATGCATCTTGTAAAAGAAATATGGGGGGGAAGGGGGCAGACCAAGATCCAATTGCAAGAGAAAAACAGAGGAAAAATAAGAAAATCCTAGATTGAGGAGGGTTTGGGAAATCATGCGGGAGTGTTCATTAAAAAGTTGGGGAGGAGCCCTACTCTAGATGGAAGCAAAAATGAATTACCATCATGAAATATAGAGATGAATTTACACCAAATCTTACCACCTTGTTGCAATAAATGCTAATTGTGGGAAGAAGAGGCCATGAAGAGTTATGATTTCCAATTTTATTGTAGCTTGAACCAAAAATTACACAACACATTATGTTGAATTGCTCTATACACATATAAAGCCACCTCCATTGCACGTGATGAAAAATTTGCATGATGAACCATCTTGGGAATAACTCTAAGTGTGGGTGGGTGGTGGGTTATCACGAGTAGAGTTTCCCTTTTAGTTAATATCCATGTTTAGAAGAATTAATCCTCGTTAGTTGGTGCAATCATGCAACCTAATGGAGGAATTTGTTGGAAGGAGTGGCCCATAACAAAATGAATTAGGTGAAACATAAAGGGAGAGGCATTGTACCATGTCCATCCTAGTTTATATTGATAGGGTGGTGGCCATGACCCTCCTATTTATCCCTTCTTGAGCATCCTTAAATCTAAAAGAATATAAATCTATTTAAAATGAATCTCATATTCTTTAAACAACCAGTATATATATATACTTTTAACCTTTACACAATCATTTATTATCTTCACCAATCTCCATGCATAGTATGATTACAAAGAAATCATTTTCTTCTTTTCCTTTTCTTAAAAGATTGTTTTTTGTTTCTTATTATTATTATTTTACTATTAAATTTTCACATTTTAAAAATTACATTTAAAGTGCCTTGGTTCTCTTTAGTTGTTTCTTATTATTGTTGAAAACAATATTGTTAAAATTTAACATTGTAAATTAATTTTATGTATACTCCAAAGGTGACAATATTTGGTTATTATCTTAAAAGCAAGACACTCAATGCACATACCCTAGTTCACTCATTTGACATGGGAAGTAATTGGAGCCCTATCAAAATACAAATGTATGGAAGAAAATTTTAATTACACCGATAGGAATTCTTTATGAGGTTTTTCATCATGATAATGTAGCAGATTCATCATCCTGAAAAACAAAATACTATCTAATGAGGCTAGCCAACTTGACAGTCTCACAATGAAAACGAAAGAGATGACACATGTTATTTTACATAGGTAACAATCAAATCGAGGACAAACACTACTTTATACCAACTTCACTATGTATGACAATGAGTTGTCACTTAGCTCTTTCACTCCTATTTTAGTGAATTCCAACAAAAACCCATTTTTGAAGAAACATTTATGAAGTTGGTATTGAAGCCACTTTAAAAAATTCACATTAAAGAGAAGTTTGATGGCCTCCACACTTGGAAGGTCAATGGATCTAATCCAACATTTCGAGACATGAGTGGAGAGAAGTTCCATTCATTTAAATGTCTAATCCCTAGAAATAATTTTCTTAAGATCTAGGAGCTATGCATAGGCGAAGCATCTGGTAAAGGTGAAGCATAAAAAGCTACAAACAATTGGTTCTAGCCTCAATCACTCCTTGAAATTACAAAAATCCTGAACCTATGTAAAATTCTGATGTGAGTATTCAAAATGAGGTGGACACCTAGGGTGAAGAAAATACCTCCCTTGAACCAAATGAATTGAAACCATGGTTTCCCCTCAACCCATCTATGCCGACACATGCATAAAATGTGAAATTCCGAGCCCATCAATGTTAAGTCTCTATAATAATAATGTAGACCCCTTATTGTTATTGTTAATGCAACCTCCATATTATTGTGTCCCATAGAATCCCACTATTGTTATTGTTGTGCCCTTACATTATTATTGTTATGTAGGTTTCGATTATATTATGACCCCTTAGACTCCTATATATAGAACGAAGGCCTTGTCATTTGTACCATCCAAGAATGATTCATTTATGTAATGTAAAGGAAATTTCCCCCTCGAAAAGTCTATTTCGCAAGTTGGTGATATATCTTTTCTTATATTTTTTGAGATGGTTTCAAACATTTGGTATAAGAGCTTTGGATTCTAGGCTTTTTCTTTTTCAAATAGGTCATCTTGGAATTTTCACTATAATGTTTTTTATACTATGATTAAGAAGACTAAATTTAAACCACATGGAGTCAAAATATTGGTGAACTTCATGTATGAATTTCAGATCTTGGTTCAATATATTTCTAGAAATATGATATGAGGAATTTAGGATTTTTGAAGGCTCCATAATTCCATCTATGATCCAGGTAGATATTGATCGCCACCCACCTATTCCACCTAGACCTCTAGTTGGTTTTATCTATTTCCTTCATTATAGTGGAATTTACTATTTTTAGTAGTTTTTCAGGTCCTGAACTTCCGAAGCCATTTTGACCCCCTAAACAGTGTTTTTTTGAAGTATGCAATCTAGTCCTACTGCAAATCATGTAACACTACGGGAGATATTTCCAACGAGGTATCATATGCTCCAAAAATAGATCATATGACCAATTTATGAGCTCGGGAAGTTGGTTGCACAACTATCCCCAATGTGGCCCATAAACTCTTGGCATTGCATCTCCTAGGGTTAGCGTTTTGGTTGGTTATAGTCTTCCCTAATTTTTCGATAACAAAAAAGGTCCTTGAGCCTAATTGTAACACAACTTAGATGCATGTAGCTGCCATATCGCTTCTTAGAGATAAGCTACCATCGCCCGAGCTTGTTTATTTCAATTCTAGATGTAAGAATATTTAAGTTCTTTGACATTAATGAAATGGAGTTTTATTTCTACAACATCTTTGTATTTATGTTTGTATCTATATTCTATTGCATTCCTTTATAAGTCTGGATCAATCTCAAAACATGTGACCTAGGGAAAATCCACATAAATTTCTCTCTGAGCGTAGAATTTGAATTTCATAAATAGTAATTGAAATTTCACAAACTTTAGTTTTTCTTGTACCATTTTTAGGGTCGAAGGTCAAAGCAATAATACATGGCACTCCATAAAAGTTTCCTCTATTCAATGAGTCCATAATGAGGACATTGTGTAAGATTGGGCATAACTTTATCTTAAAGAATCCAATTTTGGTATGACTCATGGCATTGGAAAGAAGACACAGAGGGCTAGCACAGGAATGAAATTTAGATCTTGGAGAGCCGCAATTACATAGATACAACAATTTCAATATCTATCTCTAAAAAATAAGGAAAAAAGTGTGTACATGTTTTTTAAATTTTCCTAACTTTTGTTTGAAGAATCAGTTTGAAGTGATTAAAAGGGCATAGAGAAGAATAAATATCATTATTTAATTATAATATCCCTCGAAACCAAAAAATTGATACACCTAGTAAGCAACTAGAAATCTCTAATGTGACACATCAAGAAGAGGAATAAATGAAACAAGATATATCAAAGTTACAGGACCAAGTTCAACAAATTTCACTCTCCCAAAGAGCAACAAAAAATGAATTGGGAGTGATGAATGTTAATATGGATGGTTTAGAGAAAAAAATGAATGGAGACATGGATGGTTTAAAAGGGGATATGAAAGGTTTAAAAGCAGACATGGAAGGTTTGAGGAAGGTTTGACAAAGTTGCTACAAGAATTTCTTCCCAGTGGTGACAAGGTAATCCATGAAAATCATATTGAGGAAAAAAAGAATATGAATTATGATTTTAGAAACTCCAGTTTTATGTTTAAGACACACCACATTATAAATACAGATATGAGGAGGTTTTACGGTAAGGATATGATGACATGGATACTACAGTTGGAGTAATATTTTTATCTCCATGATGTGCAACACACACAAAAGGTACACATTGCATCATTATATTTAGAACCAAATCAGTTTTTATGGTATTGATTGATTTTTTATCATAAACCACATGTCACTTGGTCAATTTTTATGGGGAAAATGATTACACATTATGAGGATACAAAGAGGAACAAGTTCTTTATCCAATTGATGAATATCAGGGAAAAGGGTTCAATGGCAGAGCACATTGAGGACTTCCAAAAATTGAATATCATGGTAATTGATATTCCATAGGAGCATAGAATTTATATCTTCATAAGGAATTTAAAGGATAACACCCAACATCAATTTTGGCTTTGGGAACCTAATTTATTGGAGAAGGAATTCATGGTGGAAAGAAAAGTTGAAACAAAAATTATGGCAACAAGGAAATTTACCGCTCATAATTATAACGATGGAAGTGTTTCTACCCCTAGCGTTCCACAACCTACAAGATTGAAACCACAAAAATTGGAAAAAGAGAAGAGAAAAAGGTCTTTATTACAGTTGGGATAGAAAATACATTAAATGTCATAAGTGTTCCAAGAAGAAATTATCTTATATAGATTATGAAGAGGAGGAAGAAAAGGAATAAGCAAAATCAAAAGAGGAGGATATACACCATGAACCAACCCCACCGAGAGAAGAAATGAATCCCCCATATATTGTAATGCATTGGAAGGAATCACCACTCCTCAAACTCTCTATTTAGAAGGATATATCAAGAAGAAAAATGTAATAGTGTTGATTGATTAGGGTAGTACTGATAATTTTATTCATTGTAAGATAGCCAAGTAATTGAATTTATTCCTTTATTGAACACCAAAGTCTCAAGTGATGGTTGCAAGTGCAGGAACTAAAAATTTATGTGGAAAGTGCCATAATATCAAGCTAACCATGGCATCATATGTATTTAATAATAAAATTGTTTCCATTCCACTGAGCAGTGTTGATGTTATACTAGGAGTCTAATGGTTACAATCTTTGAGGACGATAAATTTTAATTTTAAAGAACTTTTATTGAATTTCTTTTTTTGCAAGGAAAGGAAGTTGAATTTAGAGGTATTGTAGTGAAGCAAGGAAATATATTCAACTCTAATTGCATGAAAAATCTTATAAAGAAAGAAAAATGGGGCATAATTACACAATTATGCTCACTGGAGATTCAAACATCGAAATCATCAATTTATCCGGATCTCCAAAAAGCCTTGGAAAATCATTCCAAATTATTTGAGACTCTCAAAGGAATCCCATCTATTCATGATCATGATCATGTTATTCATTTAATCCCATAAATTGTTCCTCCAAATGGCAAGCCACACAGATATCCCTATGCCCAAAATAGTGAAATTGAATGTATGGCTGCAGAAATGCTAGAGGTTGGTACAATTCACCGTAGTCAATGTTATTTGTCTACTTGAGTAGTATTGGTGCACAAGAAGGATTTATCATGGCATATGTGTCTGAATTATAGGGAGCTTAGCAAGCTCAATATTAAGGATAAATTTTTTATTCCTGTGATTGACAAATTTTTGGATGAATTACATGGAGAAATTTACTTCACCAACCTAAAATTGCATTTAGGATATCATCAAATTATAATGAAGAATGAAGACATTCTGAAACAATACTTAGAACTCATGAGGGTTGCTATGAATTTTTGGTCACACCTTTTGGCATCACTAATGCACCTTCCACATTTCAAGGTTTGATGAATTCCATTTTCAAACCCTTCCTTAGAAAATTTTTGCTAGTATTTTTTGATGATATACCAATCTATAACAAGTCTTGGAAGGAGCATGTTCAACATGTTGACAGGGTGCTCAAACTATTTGAGGAGGAACAATTTTCTTTGCAGTACATGAGGTGGAATATTTGTGTCATATTGTATCTCATGAGGGTGTTAAGCTAGACCCTAACAAAATTAAAGACATTAAGGAATTTAAAATCTCCACATCCATAAAGTATCTTCGAGGATTTTTCAGGTTGACAGGATATTATCACAAGTTTGGTAAGAATTATCAGAGAATAACAACACCTCTAACAATATAATTAAAGAAAGGTGCATTTTTTGGACTCCAGAAGAAACTAAGTCCTTTGAACACATTAAAGAGGGAATGGGCCAAGCATTGGCATTAACTATGCCAAACTTCACAAAAACCTTTATTGTGGAATGTGATGCCTTAGGAAATGGAAATGGTGTTGTTTTAATGCAAGAAAGTAAACCCATTTCTTTTGAAAGTAGTCTAACAAAAGGAAATTATTTACAAAAACTTATTTATGAGAAAGAAATGTTGGCAATACTACACGCCCTAAAGAAATGGTGACTATACCTAATGGGAAGACACTTGAAGGTAAAAATATACCATGATAGTCTTAAATACTTTTTGGAACAAAGATTATCATCAGAAGAGTATCAAGAATGGGTCACAAAGATATTGGGTTATGACTTTGAAATAATCTCCAAAAAAGGGAAGCAAAATGTTGTTGCAGATGCACTCTCAAGAAAGGATGAGCAGTGGAAGAATTTATTTATGCCATTTGTATTATCCAACCTTATTTCATAACTGAATCAAAGGATGAATGGAAGAATGACGAAGAGGTGTATACACTCATTGAAAAGTTGCAGAAAGGCTCCAATACTTCTGATACATTTAGCTGGAGAAATGATTTATTATGGCATAGAGATCACTTATATCTTTGTAAGCATTCCAAACTTAAAAAAATATTCTTTTGGAATTCTAGACCTTCCCCTTAGGTGGGCACTTAGGATTTTAAAAAAATTATCAGAAGATCAAGAAGGATTTTTTTTGGGATGGACTTAAATTTTATATTTAGGAGTTTGTTGAAGAATTCTTGGTTTTCCAAAAAAATAAACTTGAGACAATTAAGACCACAAGTCTATTACAACCTTTAGGCATTCCCGATTAGCATTGGGAGTATAACTCAATGGATTTTATCATAGGTTTACCCAAATCTGAAGGAAAGAGTGTCACCATGGTGGTAGTTGATATAATTACCAAGTATGCACACTTTTGTGTCTTATCTCATCCTTTTAAAGCCAATACATTTGCTACTACATTTATGGAAACAATTCAAAAGCTACATGGAAACCCAAATATTATTGTAAGTGACAAAGATCCCATTTTCACTCAAAATTTTTTAACAAAATTATTTTCTTTTCTTGATACTCAATTAGCTCATAGCTCATCGTATCATCTTCTATCTGACAAGCGAACTGAGATAGTGAACAAATGTTTGGAAGAATATCTTCGTTTTTTTGTATCTGGTAAAAAAATATAATGGGTTAAGTGGTTACCTCTAGCTGAATGGTGGTATAACACTTCCTTTCATACGACAAAAAAATGACCCCATTTATGGCACTTTATGGATATGACCCACCATCCATCACATCATGTTTAAGAGACAATTTTAAGGTTTCAGAAATGGACGATCACATCGAGCATCAACAACAAATTCTTGAACTCTTAAAGAATAACCTCACTCCAACATAGAATCAAATAGGAAAACAAGAATATTGGCATTTCACTCAAAGAAGTTTTGGCGTAGGCGATTAGGAATTTTTACAGTTACAATGATACAAAAAAATTTCCCTCAAGAAAGCTAAGAAGGATAATAAATTATCACCCAAGTAATATAGTCATTACAATATGTTGCAAAAGATTTATAATATGACATACAAATTGGAGTTCCATGCATCTTCTTGAGTACAACCAATTTTCCATGTTTCATACTTAAATAAGGTTATTAGCAACAAGCTCCGAGTTCACACAATATTGCTAGAACTTGATGAAGAAGGAAAAATCATATTAGAACCTGAAGCAGTCACAGAAACAAGAACCTAATAACTACATAACCAATCATTTTCAAAGTATCTTTTTAAGTGGAAGAACTTACCCTCTAAAGGTTCCACATGGTTGGATGCGAATTTTATATGGAAGCATGTAGAACTACTCAAGCATTGAGGAAAACATCTTTTTTGAAGGAGAGATGCATGTTAAGTCCCTATAATAATAGTTTAGTCCCCCTATTGTTATTGTTAATGTAACACCAATATTTTATTGTTATGCCCCATATAAGCCCATTGTTGTTATTGTTGTGCCCTTATGTTATTATTGTTATGTAGGCTCTGATTATATTATGACTCCTTGGACTCTTGTATATAGGAAGGAGGTCTTGTAATTTGTATCATCCAAGAACTATTCATTTATGTGATCTAAAGGAGGATTCCACTTGAAGAGGCTATTTTTCAAGTCGTTGATATATATTTTATTCTATTTTGCGAGTTGGTTGCATAACAATCACAAAAGCAGTGGTTAACTCCCACATTGAAAACAAATCCTCCAACTCTCACCCACATAACCTGCACTAACAAACGAATGGTACATATCATTCAGATACATGCATATTCTTAGTTTTTTTTTTAATAAGGGTCAAATTTAGTTGAATTACCACTGGCTTAATGCCATCAAAGTTGTCAACATTGACCTTATACAAAAAATTCCTCCAAGTCTTGCAAGGCTTTTG
The DNA here is from genome assembly GCA_000404065.3 of Pinus taeda. NCBI lineage: Eukaryota > Viridiplantae > Streptophyta > Pinopsida > Pinales > Pinaceae > Pinus > Pinus taeda. The sequence continues at coordinate 82,060 of APFE030137091.1, forward strand.
GATGTAGCAGAATTCATTGATGGTCACATCTGTGGAAGCTTCAAGAAAAATGACCTCTTATACATTGTAGACAACCTCTAACCTGTCACTGCTTTTGTTTTGCAAGTCATTCAATCATCTTAACCTTCCTGAAACCAAGAATTTGGAGAGTGAATTCTTGGCATTACCATTTTCATTATAAGATATGCACATATGCAAAACCTATGCATATTTGAAATATATGTGATATAAAAGATGCACATATATAAAATTAGTGTGACTTCTGTATATGCACATATTTCATATATGCACATATCTTCCATATATGTACAACTTTGTTATATCCACATATCTTCCATATATGCACAAGTTTCATATATGTGAAACTTCAATATATGCATAACTTTTGTATATGCACATATCTTCCATATATGTGCATATCTTCCGTATATGCCCATATATTATGTATATACACGTACATGTGCACAACTTCCACCATTATATATGCAAAACTTCCATATATGTGCACTTCCCTATACACAAATATATGAAAAGTTTCCACCTACAGAAGATATGTGCATATACAAAAATTACATATATATGAAAGATATTTGATACAAAACATGAGTATATATAGAAGTTGTGCAAATTCTCTATATGAATATCTTTCATATATGCACATGTCTTCCGTATATGTGCATATATGAAATATGTTCATATATAGAAGTTGCACAACTTTTATTTATGCACATATATGAAATTTTCAAATATACAGTAGACACACATATAAAAAAGATGAACATATATGGAATATATGTGCATATACAGAGGATATGCACATGTACAGAAGTTTCACATATATGGAAGCTATGCATATACAAATAGATGTACACATACACGAAAGTTGTGCATATATGAAGGTTGTCATACATGCATATTTTAAAAGTTGCACACTTCTTCTATATATTCACAACTTCTCTATATGTGCATATACAAAAGTTGCACATATATGAAAGATATGTGTATATATGAAAGTTTCACATATATAAAATATATGCGCATATACAAAATTTGAGCATATATATAAGTTTTGTATATGCAAAATATATGCGAATATATGGAAGTTGTGTAGAACTTCAACATCTTTATAGGTGCAACTTCTGTATAGGTGCGTCTTCTATATATGTGCAAATGGATATGCACATATAAGGAAGTTGTGCATATACAAAAAATGCACATATATGGAGGCTATGCAATAGTGGCTAAAGTTTCATATAAATTATGTACATTCACATCTTCCATATATGTGCAACCTTTGTATATGTGCATCTATGATATATACAAAATGTTCACATATATGCATATATATAAGCTACGTATATACATAAGTTGTGATCAACTTAAACCTCCATATATATATAGCCTTCATATATGCACAACTTTTATATGTGAATGTCTTCCATATATGTGCAAGTTTCATATATGAACTTATACAAAAGTTGTGCATATATGAAATATATACGCATATATGAAAGCTGTGCAATACAAAAGATGCACATATATAGAAGTTGCACATATATAGAGATACACTCATCTACAAACGTTATGCATATGTGAAGGATATGTGTATATACAGAAATTGTACATATACAGAAGATATGCGCATATACATAAGTTGCACATATGCAAATGATATGCACATACACAGAACTTGTGCATATTTGGTGATTGACATATATGCATATTACAATAGCTGTGAAAAACTTTTGTATATGTGCATATACGGAAGTTACACATATATAGAATATATGCACATACACGAAAGTTGTGCATATAAAGGAGATATGCACATATATAAAAGTTGTGCATATACGTAAGATATCCACATCTTCCATATATACGTAGTTCTGTCTATGTGTATCTTTCATACGTGTGCAATGTTATGAAACCAGCTCAAGAAAATATAGAAGACATAGATCAACACCTTAGAATTCAGCCTCTTCGAGGGGGCAACCTCCTTTACATTACATAAATGAACAATTCTTCGATGATTCAAACGACAAAACCTCCTTTCTATATATAGGAGTCTAAGGAGTCACAATATAACCCAACCAACCTAACAATAATAATATAAAGCCACAACAATAACAATGGAGGGATTCTATGGGGCACAGTAATAACAATATGGGGATAATAGGGACACAACAATATTAATAAGGGATGCAACTACAATATTAATGGGGTAATCTCTAGTATTATAGGAACCCAACATGCCCCGCTCCTTCAAAAAAGTGTTGTCCTCAATGCTTGAGTAGTTCTGGATGCTTCTGTATAAAATTCTCATCCTCCCATTTGGAATATTCAGCAGATAAGTTCTTCCACTTGATAAGATACTCCTAAATTGATCGATTTCGTAGCTATCGAGTTCTTATTTCTGTGACTGCTTCCGGTTCCAATATAATTTTTCCTTCCTCATCAAGTTCTGGAAATATTGTTTGAACTGGGAGCTTGTCACCTATAACCTTCTTTAAACATGAAAGATGGAAAACTGAGTGCAATCGAGAAGCTATAGGAAGCTCTAATTTGTATGCCATAGTACCAATCTTTTGCAACACCTTGTATGTACCATAATACTTTGGTGGTAATTTATTATCCTTCTTAGCTTGCTTGAGGGACATTTTCTTATATGGATGTAGCAATAGGGATACCCAATCACCTACATCAAAACTTCTTTCGCTGCGATGTTGATCTGCCTGTTGTTTCATTCTATTATGTGCCAACATGAGATTATCCTTTACGAGTTGCAGGACTTGTTGTTGATGTTTGATGTGATATTCCACTGCTTGAACCTTAGAATTTTCTCTAAAATATGATGTGATGGATGGTGGTTGATATCCATAAAGTGCCATAACTGGGGTCATTTTTGTTGCTGTATGGAAGGAAGTGTTATACCACCATTCAGCCAGAGGTAGCCATTTGACCCATTGTGTCTATTTGTCGGATACAAAGCAACAAAAATATCCTTCCAAACATTTGTTTACTATCTCAATTTTCCCATCAGATTGAGGATGATAAGATGAGCTATGAGCTAACTGAGTACCAAGACAAGAAAATAATTCTGTCCAAAAATTTCCAGTGAAAATGGGATCTCTGTCACTTACAATAATCTTTGGGTTTCCATGTACTTTTTGAATTGTTTCCATAAATGCAGTAGAAACTGTACTAGCTTTAAATGGATGTGATACTGCACAAAAGTGTGCATACT
>APFE030137091.1:96806-107904 GCA_000404065.3 Pinus taeda
TTTTGTTTTAGTTGGGAATTCTTACAAAGGTATAAGCGATCTTTGTACCATAACAAATCATTTTGCCAGCTAAATGTATCAGACGTACTAGAATCTTGTTGTAACTTTTGAATAAGTGCCCACACTTCTTCGTCATTCTTCTATTCCTCCCTTGCTTCGTTTATCGAATTTGGTTGGATAATAGAAATGGCGCACAACAATGCTTCCACATCCTCATCCTTTCTTGAGAGTGCATCTGCCACCACATTTTGCTTCCGTTTTTTGTAGATGATTTCAAAGTCATGACCCAACATTTTTGTGACCCACTTTTGTTGCTCTATAGAGGATAATTTTTTTTCTAAAAAGTATTTAAGGCTATCATGATCCGTTTTTTTCTTGAAGTTTCTTCCCATTAGGTAGGGTCGCCATTTCTTACGTGCATGGAGTATTGCCAACATTTCCTTCTCATAAATAGCTTTGTGTAAAAAATTTCCCTTGATTGGATGACTTTCAAAAGCAATGGGTCTTTCATCTAGTATTAAAACAACACAAATTCCATTTCCTGAAGCATTACATTCCACAATAAAGGTTTTTGTGAAGTCCGGTGTAGCTAAGACCAGTGCTTGGCACATTGCCTCTTTAAGATGTTCGAAGGCCTTTATTGCTTCTAGAGTCCATGAAAATGCATCTTTCTTCAATAATGTTGTTAGAGGTGTTGCTATTCTCCCATAATTATTAACAAACTTGTGATAATACCCTGTTAACCAAAGAAATCCTCACAGATTCTTTATGGGTGTGAGGATTTTCCATTCCTTAATGGCTTTAATTTTGCTAGGGTCTGCCTTAACTACTTCATGAGATACAATATGACCCAGATATTCCACCTCTTGTACTCCAAAGAAACATTTGGATCTTTCTGTATATAATTGTTTTGCCTCCAATAGTTGTAGCACCATGTCAACATGTTCAACATGATCCTTCCAAGACTTGTTGTAGATTAATATATCATCAAAAAATACTAACACAAATTTTCTAAGGAAGGGTTTGAAAATGGAACTCATCAATTCTTGAAATGTTGAAGGTGCATTGGTAAGGCCAAAAGGCATGACCAAAAATTCATAATGACCCTCATGAGTTCTAAATGCTGCTTTTAGAATGTCTTCAGTCTTCATTCTGATTTGATGGTATCCTAAATGAAGATCCAACTTGGTGAAGTAAATTTATCCATGCAATTCATCCAGTAATTCATCAATGATAGGAATGGGAAACTTATCTTTAATAGTGAGCTTGTTGAGTCCCTATAATTGGACACATGCCACCATGATCCATCCTTTCTTGCTGCACTAATACTACTAGAGCAGAGGAAGAACTTTGACTCAGATTGAATGTATACAGCTTTCTAGCTTTCTGCAACCATATGTCAAATTTTCACTCTTTTGGGCATAGGGATATCTGTACGGCCTGATGTTTGGAGGAACACTTCCTGGAATCAGATGAATAGCATGATCATGATCACGAATAGTTGGGAGACCTTTGGGAGTCGCGAATACCTTGGAATGATTGTGAAAGACTTTTTGGAGATCTGGAGAAATAGATGATTCCAATGTGGAAACATCTAGCGAACATAATTGTGCAATTACACCTCTTTGTTCCTTTTTTAGAAGCTTTGTCATAGCGTTAGAGATGATTATATTTCCCGTTTTCCCTGCAAAACCCCTTAATTCAAACTCCTTTCCTTCCACAAAAAGTTTCATTAAAGGTTCTTGAAAATTAAAAGTTATTGTACCCAAGGATTGTAGCCATTGGACTCCTAGAACAACATCAGCACCTCCCATTGGAATGGAAAGCATTGGGCTAGTTAATAAATATTCTCCCATGGATAACTTGATATTATGGCACTTTCCATAGCAATTTATTATTCCTCCATTTGCAACCATCACTTGACACTCTAGTGCTAGATATAAGAAGCAATTCAATTCTTTTGCTACCTTACAATCTATAAAATTGTGGGTACTTCCTGAATCAATCAACACTATTACCTTTTTCTTCTTGATTTGTCCTTTTATATTAATTGTTTGAGGAGTGGTAATTCCCCCCAATGCATTACAAGATATGGTTGGATTCATTTCTTCTTTATCTAGGATTTGTTCCTGGAGTATATCTTCTTCTTTTGACCTTTCTTGCTACTTTTCTTCTTCCTCTTCACAATCTATGTACAATAATTTCTTCTTAGCAGACTTATGACCTTTAGTGTATTTGCTATCACAACTGTAACAAAGCCCTTTTGCTCTTTTTTCTTCCAATTGGTTTGGTGTCAACCTTATAGGTTGTGGAAGACTAGGGGCAACAACACTTCCATCTTTATAGTTTGTTAAGTGGTATGCTTTTCTTGGTTGCCATGAATTTCTTTCCATTTTTCTGCTAACCTGAATGGCCTTCTGCAATGAATCGAGGGTGTTGCCATTAAGGCAAACATCATGTTGGATTATATACTTTAAAGTCCCTTATGAACACATTGCAATCCTATGCTACTCTTCTTAGACAATAGTTATGTTAAGCCTTATGTCAATTTTTGGAAACTCAGCCTCAATAGTGCTCCAATTAGTTGATACCCTTTTGTTTGAGACTTATCAATTGGCTAAAAAAAGTGTTTCTTTTTGTATCCTCATAATGTGTTGTCAATTCTTCCGTAAAAATTGCCCAAGTGATAATTTTTTTATGAGAGCAAAGCCATTGATACCATACAAACCGATTTGATTCTGAATATAAAGTTGCAATACATACCTTTTGTGTGTTTTGCACACTATTGAGATCGAAAAATTACTCCGTCTGTAATATCCATGTTGCGGGATCCTTCCCATCAAAATTCCTCATATCGATTTTTGGAATATGGTGGGTCTTCAGTCCCACATTAGAGTCTATGAAATCATGATTAACATTTCTTTTGTTTGCATCATGAGTTTGCTTTACTACTTTTTCACCATTAGTAAGTATTTCTTGTAGAAAATTTGTCAAATCTATCTTCAAATCTGCCATGTCTGTCTTCAAATCTGTCTTCAAATTTGCCATGTATCTCTTCAAATCTATCTTAAAATTATCCATCTTAGCTTCCACGCCCTTTATCTTAGATTCCATGCCATTTATCTTAGCTTATGTTAGCTTTTGTGCAAGTAACACTTGTTGCACTTGGTCTTGCAATTTTGATATATCATGTAGCATTTCTTCCTCTTCTTCATGAGTCATGCTAGATCTTTCAAGTTAATTACTAGGTGTTCGCATTTTATTTTCTTGGGGCATCAGTTACCGATAATAATTCTCTACTATGCCCTTTGAATTCCTTCAAAATAAATTTTCAAAACAAGCTTAAGCACAAATTTAAAAAAATCTACACACCTTTTTTCACTTTGTAGGAGCTCGATATTGCCTCTAATGTATCTCTGTATTTTTAGATCATCCAGTTCTAAAAGTGTGACCTACAGTAGCCCTCTGTGTCCTCTTTCCAATGCCACCAGTCTGATCCAAATTTGGTTCTCCAAGGTAGAGTTATGTGAAATCTCCCACAATGATCTGATTATAGACTAGTTCAATAGAGCGAACTTGTCTGACGTACCATGAGTCACTGTTTCGACCTTTGGCTCTGAAAAATATATACAAGAAACTACATTCTGTCCTCTTTCTATATCTTCTGATGAAATTTCAATCTGATGCTCAGAGACAAAGTTATGACAATTTTCCCCAAGTCACCTGTTTGGAATGTAATTCAGGAGTCTGCAAAAAGACCAACTTCTTTAGATCATATCTCCGCAAATATAGCGCTAAAGCTCTGAAATTTGGACCCAAGGTTCAACGTGATTTCTTATCAAATGGTTTTTTCTTTTTCTTTTAGCTTCTGAAACATCACAGAAAAAAAGTTATAACGAAAATGCCACAATGACCTATTTGGAGCAGCGAAACCATAGAATCCAAAGCTCTGATACCAAATGTTATGAAACCAGCTCAAGAAAAAGATAGAAAAGATAGATCAAAGCCTTAGAATTCAGCCTCTTTGAGGGGGAAACCTCCTTTACATTACAGAAATGAACAATTCTTGAATGATTCAAATGACAAAACCTCCTTTTTATATATAGGAGTCTAAGGAGTCACAATATAACCTAGCCGACCTAACAGTAATAAGATAAAGCCACAAAAATAACAATAGAGGGATTCTATGGGGCACAGTAATAACAATATGGGGACAATACAGGCATAAAAATATTCATAAGGGATAGAACTACAATAGTAATGGGGCAATCACTAGTAGTATAGGGACCCAATAATGGGTGAGATGGAAAAGGATTGCATTGCCACAAAAAAGGGGTGGCCAGGGTTTAAAAGACCTTAGCCATTTTTCCCAGGCCTTGGCTATCAAAATGGGGTGGAATCTTCGCACTAGATAGAATCTCTAGACCACTGTCTCTTATCACAAATACATCTAGCCTATGCAGATCATGGATTGGGAGCATCTACCCCAATGTAACAAATCAGGCATCTCCTCTATTTGGAAAGCACTGCTTCATTCCCTACCTATCATCCACAATCATTTGGCCTGGTAGATAAACGATGGATCAAAAGCCTATATTGGAATGGATCCCTCATTAGGAGGGGGAGCCCGCTATATTCTTCCAAGAGAACTTATTCATCATTTAAATTAGAGGGGCATATTTTTCATTGCACACATTGTTGATCAGGATAACACATCCATCTTCTCCCAAGGATGGAAGTCTACCCATGCCCTCGATATTCCCACTCAATGGCACCATACCTGGCAAGATTATATAGATGCTCTGATAGAATCCCATATCAGAATCATGGAGGGTCCTGATGAACTTATATGGTGCATTGTTGAAAATGGTATTTATTTTCCAAAAGCTAGCTACCTTGCTATCAATGCTAACAGACAACCAGAGATCACACTTGCTTGGTGGAAAATGATTTGGAAATTAAATGCTCCCCCGAGGACTAGACTCTTTTTCTGGTTTGTGCTTAGTTACAAAGTTCCTATTGGGGACCAATTATCTCATCGTCATTTCCATAGCCCGAGCTGGTGTGTAGTCTGTAAACAGGCCTCTAAATCCACAGATCACCTTCTTTTAAATTGTGATTTCTCCAAATGTCTTTGGGAATCCATATCAAATCTCAAATTCATTACAAGTTGGTAGTTGGGATGCAGAAAATGTCAATAGAGCTTGGTGCAATTGGTGTACTATTCATCAAGGCTCCAAGCTGCTCAGCCTCCCCTACTCTTTTGCTGGTCCATTTGGTTGATGAGGAACACAATTATTTTTGACGAAGGGGCTGAAATTGGGCCTATCATGGCTGCCAAGATCTTATCAGCCTATCATAAATTATCTGACACCATATCTCCCACACTTCACCGATCTCTTCCCCCACTCCTATTGACAAAACCATCCCTTGGGAATTTTTTTGATGAGGTTGCTCAGGAGCATGGCTATGGGGGTGGTTTCATTCTGCACTTAAATGACCAACACTATTACAATGTCAAGCTAGGACTACGAGGTGGAACTAAAAATTTTTCTGAATTTATCACCCTCCGTCATCTATTGCATTTTTCCCTAGGACATGACTGCCTCAATTTGCTGATATTTGGTGATTCAAAAATCATTATCAACTGGTTTAATAATGTCACTAGTTTACTCAAATCTCAATTTAACAGAATCTCATGTCATCACATTTACGGGGAATATAACCAAAGGGCTGATAGGTTTTCCAAGGAGGCCTCGCTACTACCCAGAGGTCAGTGATTGATATAGGAGTAGAATGGAGCTGAACAATACCAGTATATCAACGATTATACATAGATCAGGTATATTATAGGGCAAACATTCCCTAGCTTTTTTTCTTTTTGTTCATATAGTTTTATGATCTTCACCATTATATATATCATTGCAATTACTGTCTAGTGACTTTTAGTTTGCTATCACCCTGCATGGTGAATGTCATTGTAATTATTCTAGTTTATGTTTTTTATATAAACTATATTATGCTACTACCCTGCGTGTTATGAGACCTTCACTTAGCACCATTTTTTGTATAGTCATGGCCACAAAAGGATGTATTATTTCACAGACATGGCTTCAAGCCAATATTGCATATGCTTCTAGCATCTACTATATGCTTCTAGCATCTACTATATGTAGTTTTTCAAATATTAATGAAAGACTACGATATTTCCCGGGGGGGAAAAAATATCATTGCGAGAGTATTTTAGCATCATTGAACACATCCCGTTTGTTAGTATGCCTATGATAAAAGGAATTTTTTCAACATGATCTTGTTTCTAGTAGAATAAAAACTGTCAGGGTGCTCCTTATACTAGCATTCTACACTTTTTGTGTCACTTTGATCTTTAACATACTCTAGCCTTATGGTATCATTTTAAATGTTTAATATATATTGTATTTTCATGTATGTATCTAGAGATATCCTTGTGTATAACTTAGTAGATATATCATTCACAACAGAAATGAACTTGTCCCATATCATTGTAAAATTAAAACCTTTTTAAATGAAATGTTGGAAATTAGATCTCATATCCCTTGTTAAATGTGCTGGATAATTGAATCTCACTAGTCTATTGATTGCATCTCTTCCATGACAAAGAAAATTTTATTTATTAATATGTCCACATGAAATATATATTATTAATGAATAACATGGTCTAAGTTGAACTCATCGCACAATAAAGTGACACTGGGAACCAAATTTAATACCTTCGTGTCAATTGCATTTTTTCTTTTAATCCAAGGATGTACTCATAATTCTCTTTTAGACTCTAGACCATATGCACACCAATAACTATACATAAGAAAATTACAAAAAAATAGATATAACATTTATGCATGTTGAAAAAACTTACACATATCTTGAAAAAAATATAAGGACTCACAGTGCGTACTCCACATATGTTGAGAAATATGTTTCTTTCATATCCTCTACTTTTTTACTTTGACGAGAATGACGAAGAAATTGAGTGGGTGCACATTTATTTGATTCCTCTTCACTTATAAAATCATCAACTCAACAATATGGAATAACTACAAGTTGGTCCCCATCAACCTCTATCCATGTTAAGCCTTCTATTGAAAATTCCATCATATCCTTTAAGTCTCCAAATTCTAACTCCCTAATCCACTCCCACTTAGTAATTCTTCAAATAGCTTTATATATTACATTGAAAATAATGTAGACTAAGTAAATATTATGATCTTTATTAATACATATCACTAGGCATGTGTTATGAAACCAACTCACATAAAGATAGAAAAGATTGTTGAACGCCTTAGAATTCAACCTCTTCGAGGGGGCAACCTCCTTTACATGACACAAATGACAAAACCTCCTTTCTATATATAGGAGTCTAACGGGTCACAATATAACCAACCTGACCTAACAATAATAATATAAAGGCACAAAAATAACAATAGAGGGATTCTATGGGGCACAGTAATAAAAATATGGGGACAATAGGGGCAATATTAATAAGGGATACAACTACAATAATAATGGGGGTATCACTAGTATTATAGGGATCTAACATGCCCCTCTCCTTCAAAAAAGTGTTGTCCTCAATGCTTGAGTAGTTCTGGATGCTTCTGTATAAAATTCTCATCCTCCCATGTGGAATCTTCAACGGATAAGTTCTTCCACTTGATGAGATACTCCAAAATGCATCAATTTCGTAGCTTTCAAGTTCTTGTTTCTATGACTGCTTCTGGTTCCAATATAATTTTTCCTTCCTCATCAAGTTCTGGCAATGTTGTTTGAACTGGGAGCTTGTCACCTATCACCTTCTTTAAACATGAAACATGGAAAACTGGGTGCACTCAAGAAGCTGCAGGAAGCTCCAATTTGTATGCCATATTACCAATATTTTTCCACACCTTATACGAACCATAATAATTTGGTGATAATTTATTATCCTTCTTAGCTTGCTTGAGGGACATTTGTTTATATGGTTGTAGTGATAGGAATACCCAGACACCTACATCAAAACTTCTTTCACTGCAATGATCATCTACTTGTTTCATTCTATTCTGCACCAACACGAGGTAATCATTTAAGAGATGGAGAACATGTTATTGATTCTCAATGTGATGTTCCACTGCTTGAACCTTAGAATTTTCTGTTATGAAACCAGCTCAAGAAAAGATAGAAAGGATAGATCAACGCCTTAGAATTCAGCCTCTTCGAGGGGGAAACCTCCTTTACATTACATAAATGAACAATTCTTGGATGATACAAATGACAAAACCTCTTTTCTATATATAGGAGTCTAAGGAGTCACAATATAACCCAGCCGACCTAACAATAATAATATAAAGCCACTAAAATAACAATAGAGGTATTCTATGGGGCACAGTAATAACAATATGGGGGCAATAGGGGCACAACAATATAAATAAGGGGTACAACTACCATAGTAATGGGGTAATCACTAGTATTATAGGGACCCAACATGCCCCTCTCCCTAAAAAAAAGTGTTGTCCTCAACGCTTGAGTAGTTTTGGATACTTCTGTATAAAATTCTCATCTTCCCATGTGGAATCTTCTGCAGATAAGTTCTTCCACTTGATAAGATAGTCCGAAATTGATCGATTTCGTAGCTGTCGAGATCTTGTTTCTGTGACTGCTTCCGGCTCCAATATAAATTTTCCTTCCTCGTCAAGTTCTGGCAATATTGTTTGAACTGGGAGATTTTCGCCTATAACCTTCTTTAAACATGAAACATGGAAAACTGGGTGAAATCGAGAAGCTGCAAGAAGCTCCAATTTGTATGCCATAGTACCAATCTTTTGCAACACCTTGTATGGACCATAATACTTTGGTGATAATTTATTATCCTTCTTAGCTTGCTTGAGGGACATTTGCTTATATGGTTGTAGCTGTAGGAATACCCAATCACCTACATCAAAACTTCTTTCGCTGTGAGGTTGATTTTCCTGTTGTTTCATTCTATTCTGTGCCAAAACGAGGTTATCCTTTAAGAGTTGGAGGACTTGTTGTTGATGTTCGATGTGATGTTCCATTGCTTGAACCTTAGAATTTTCTCTAAATATGATGTGATTGATGGTGGTTGGTATCCATAAAGTGCCATAAATGGGGTCATTTTTGTTGTTGTATGGAAGGAAGTGTTATACCACCATTCAGCCAGAGGCAACCATTTGACCCATTAAGTCTGTTTATCAGATACAAAGCAACGAAGATATCCTTCCAAACATTTGTTTACTATCTCAGTTTGCCCATCAGATTGAGGATGATAAGATGAGCTATGAGCTAACTGAGTACCAAGATAAGAAAATAATTTTGTCCAAAAATTTCCAGTGAAAAGGGATCTCTGTCACTTACAATAATCTTTGGGTTTCCATGTAGCTTTTGAATTGTTTCCATAAATGCAGTAGAAACTGTGCTAGCTTTAAATGGATGTGATAATGCACAAAAGTGTGCATACTTGGTATGTCTGTCAACTACCACCATGATGACACTCTTTCCCTCAGACTTGGGTAAACCTGTGATAAAAATCCATTGAAACCTCCTCCCAACATTGGCTTGGAATGGATAAAGGTTATAATAGACCCGGTGTCTTAATTGTTTCAACTTTATTTTGTTGGCAAACCAAACATTCCGCCACAAACTTTTGAATATCTGATTTAAGGCCATCCCCAAAAAATTCATTCTTAACCCTGTGGTAAGTTTTTAAAAATCCTGAGTGCCCTCCTAAGGGAGAAGTGTGCAATTCCATAAGAATCTTTTGTTTTAGCTGGGAATTCTTACAGAGGTATAAGCGATCTTTGTACTATAACGAATCATTTTTCCAGCTAAATGTATCCGACGTACTAGAATCTTGTTGTAACTTTTAAATAAGTGCCCACACTTCTTCGTCATTCTTCCATTCCTCCCTTGCTTCATTTATCCAATCTGGTTGGATAATAGAAATGGCGCACAACAATGCTTCCATCCTCATCCTTTCTTGAGAGTGCATCTTTCACCACATTTTGCTTTCCTTTTTTGTAGATGATTTCAAAGTCATAACCCAACATCTTTGTGACCCACTTTTGTTGCTCTTTAGAGGATAATCTTTGTCTAAAAAGTATTTAAGGCTACATGATCTGTTTTTACCTTGAAGTGTCTTCCCATTAGGTAGGGTCGCCATTTCTTAAGTGCATGGAGTATTGCCAACATTTCCTTCTCATAAATAGCTTTGGTTAAAAACTTTCCCTTGATTGGACGACTTTCAAAAGCAATGGGTCTTTCATCTTGCATTAGAACAACACCAATTCCATTTCCTGAAGCATCACATTCCACAATAAAGTTTTTGTGAAGTCCAGTGTAGCTAAGACCGATGCTTGGCACATTGCCTCTTTAAGATGTTCAAAGGCCTTTGTTGCTTCCGGAGTCCATGAAAATGCATATTTCTTCAATAATGTTGTTAGAGGGGCTGCTATTCTCCCATAATTCTTAACAAACTTGCGATAATACCCTGTCAACCCAAGAATCCTCGCAGATGCTTTATGGATGTGGGAATTTTCCATTCCTTAATGGCTTTAATTTTGCTAGGGTCTACCTTAACTCCTTCATGAGATACAATATGACCCAAATATTCCACCTCCTGGACTCTAAAGAAACATTTGGATCTTTTTGCATATAATTGTTTCTCCTCCAATAGTTGTAGCACCCTGTCAACATGTTCAACATGATCCTTCCAAGACTTGTTGTAGCTTAGTATATCATCAAAAAATACTAACACAAATTTTCTAAGGAACGGTTTGAAAATTGAATTCATCAAACTTTGAAATGTTGAAGGTGCATTGGTAAGGCCAAAAGGCATGACCAAAAATTCATAATGACCCTCATGAGTTCTAAATGCTATTTTCCTAATGTCTTCAATCTTCATTCTGATTTGATGATACCCTGAACGACGATCCCACTTGGTGAAGTAAATTGATCCCTGCAATTCATCCAGTAATTCATCAATGACAGGAATGTGGAACTTATCTTTAATAGTGAACTTGTCGAGCTCCCTATAATCCGGAGACATGTGCCCTGATCCATCCTTCTTGTG
>APFE030137091.1:113688-138839 GCA_000404065.3 Pinus taeda
GAAATATCCCACAGTGACTTGATTATAGACTAGTTCAGTAGAGCGAACTTGTACGACGTGCCACGAGTCACTGTTTCAACCTTTGGATCTGAAAAATGCATACAAGAGACTACAGTCCGTCGTCTTTCTGTACCTTCTTACGAAATTTCAGTCCGATGCTCAGAGAAAACGTTATGACGATTTTCCCCAGGTCACCTGTTTTGAATGTAATTCAGGAGTCTCTAAAAATACCAAATTCCTCAGATCATATCTCCGCCAATATCGCGCAAAAATCTCTGAAATTCGAACCCAAGGTTCAGCGCAATTTCTTCTCAAATGGGTTTTTTTTACGACCTCTGAAACGTCACAGAAAAAATTTATAGTGAAAATGCCACGATGACCTGTTTGGAGGAGCGAAACCCTAGAATCCAAAGCTCTGATACCAAATGTTATGAAACCAGCTCAAGAAAAGATAGAAAGGATAGATCAACGCCTTATAATTCAGCCTCTTCGAGGGGGAAACCTCCTTTACATTACATAAATGAACAATTCTTGGATGATACAAATGACAAAACCTCCTTTCTATATATAGGAGTCTAAGGAGTCACAATATAACCCAGTTGACCTAACAATAATAATATAAAGCCACTAAAATAATAATAGAGGGATTCTATTGGGCACAGTAATAACAATATGGGGGCAATAGGGGCACAACAATATAAATAAGGGGTACAACTACCATAGTAATGGGGTAATCACTAGTATTATAGGGACCCAACATTTTCTCTTAAATATGATGTGATGGATGGTGGCTGATATCAATAAAGTGCCATAAATGGGGTCATTTTTGTTGCAATATGGAAGGAAGTGTTATACCACCATTTAGCTGGAGGCAACCATTTGACCCATCGTGTCTGTTTATCAGATACAAAGCAATGAAGATATCCTTCCAAACATTTGTTTATTATCTTAGTTTTCCCATCAAATTGAGGATGATAAGATGAACTATGAGCTAACTGAGTACCAAGAAAGGAAAATAATTATGTCCAAAAATTTCTAGTAAAAATGGGATCTCTGACACTTACAATAACCTTTGGGTTTCCATGTAGCTTTTGAATTTTTTCCATAAATGCAGTAGAAATTTTACTAGCTTTAAATGGATGTGATAATGCACAAAAGTGTGAATACTTGGTATGTCTATCAACTACCACCATGATGACACTCTTTCCCTCAGACTTCGGTAAACCTCTGATAAAATCCATTGAAACCTCCTCCCAACATTGGCTTGGAATGGATAAAGGTTGTAATATACCTGGTGTCTTAATTTTTTTAGCTTTATTTTGTATGCAAACCAAACATTCTGCCACAAACTTTTGAATATCTGATTTAAGGCCATCCCCAAAAAATTCCTTCTTAACCTTGTGGTAAGTTTTTAAAAATCCTGAGTGTCGTCCTAAGGGAGAAGCATGTAGTTCCAGAAGATTCTTTTGTTTGAGTTGGGAATTATTATAGAGGTATAAGTGATCTTTGTACCATAACGAATCATTTTTCCAGCTAAATGTATTAGATGTACTTGAATCTTGTTGTAACTTTCGAATAAGTGCCCACACTTCTTCATCATTCTTCCATTCCTCCCTTGCTTCTTTTATCCAATTTGGTTGGATAATACAAATGGCGCACAACAATGCTTCCACATCCTCATCCTTTCTTGAGAGTGCATCTACCACAACATTTTGCTTCCTTTTTTGTAGATGATTTCAAAGTCATAACCCAACATCCTTATGACCCATTTTTTTTGTTCTTCAAGGGATAATCTTTGTTCTAAAAAGTATTTAAGGCTATCATGATTCGTTTTTACCTTGAAGTGTCTTCCCATTAGGTAGGGTTTCCATTTCTTAAGTGCATGTAGTATTTCCAACATTTCCTTCTCATAAATAGCTCTGTGTAAATACTTTCCCTTGATTCGATGACTTTCAAAAGCAATGGGTCTTTCATCCTGCATTAAAACAACACCAATTCCATTTCCTAAAGCATCACATTCCACAATAAACGTTTTTGTGAAGTTTTGTGTAGCTAAGGCCGGTGTTTGGCACATTGCCTCTTTAAGATGTTCAAAGGCCTTTGTTGCTTTTGGAGTCCATGAAAATGCATATTTCTTCAATAATATTGTTAGAGGTGCTGCTATTTTCCCATAATTCTTAACAAAATTGCGATAATACGCTGTCAACCCGAGAAATCCTTGCAAATTCTTTATGGATGTGGGGGTTTTCCATTCCTTAATGGCTTCAATTTTGCTAGGGTCTACCTTAACGCCTTCATGAGATACAATATGACCCAGATATTCCACCTCTTTTACTCCAAAGAAACATTTGGATATTTTTGCATATAATTGTTTTGCCTCCAATAGTTGTAGCACCCTATCAACATGTTCAACATGATCCTTCCAAGACTTGTTCTATATTAGTATATCATCAAAAAATACTAACACAAATTTTCTAAGGAAGGGTTTGAAAATGGAATTCATCAAACTTTGAAATGTTGAAGGTGCATTGGTAAGGTCAAAAGGCATGAACAAAAATTCATAATGACCCTCATGAGTTCTAAATGTTGTTTTGTAATGTCTTTAGTCTTCATTCTAATTTAATGATATCTTGAACAAAGATCCAACTTGGTGAAGTAAATTTATCCATGCAATTCATCCAATAATTCATCAATGACAGGAATGAGAAACTTATCTTTAATAGTGAGCTTATTGAGCTCCCTATAATCCAGATACATGCACCATGATCCATCCTTCTTGTGCACCAATACTATTGGAGCAGAGAAAGAACTTTGGCTAGGTTGAATTATACCAGCCTCTAGCATTTCGACAACCATACATTTAATTTCACTCTTTTGGGCATAGGGATATCTGTATAGCCTAATGTTTGGAGGAACACTTCCTGGAATCAAATGAATAGCATGATCATGATCACAAATAGATGGGAGACCTTTTGGAGTCTCAAATACCTTGTAATGATTATCCAAGACATTTTGGAGATCTCGAGAAATAGATGGTTTCGATGTGGAAACATCTAGCAAACATAATTGTGAAATTACACCTCATTGTTCCTTTTTTAGAAGCTTTGTCATACAATTAGAGCTAATTATCTTTCCTAGTTCCCTGCAATGTCCTTTAATTCAAATTCCTTTCCTTCCGCATAAACTTTCATGAAAATTTCTTGGAAGTTAAAAGATATTGTAACCAAGGATTGTAGCCATTGAACTCTTAGTACAACATCAACACCTCCCATTGGAATGGAAAACATTGGGTTATTCAATACATATTCTCCCATGGATAGCTTGATATTATGGCACTTTCCAGAGAAATTTATCATTCCTCCACTTGCAACCATCACTTGACACTTTGGTGCTGGATATAGGAAGGAATTCAATTCTTTTGCTATCTTACAATGAATAAAATTTTGGGTACTTCCTGAATCAATCAACACTATTACCTTTTTCTTCTTGATATGTCCTTCTATCTTGATGGTTTGAGGAGAGGTAATTCTAGCCAATGCATTACAAGATATGGTAGGGTTAATTTCTTCTTTATATAGGCTTTTTTCCTAGATTATATCCTCTTCTTTTGACTTTTCTTGTTCCTTTTCTTCTTCCTCTTCACAATCTATGTAGAATAATTTCTTCTCAACACACTTATGACCTTTAGTGTATTTTCTATCACAATTATAACAAAGCCCTTTTGTTCTTTTTTCTTCCAGTTGTTGTGGTGTCAACTTTATAGGTTGTGGAAGACTATGGGAAACAACACTTCCATCTTTATAGTTGTGAGTGGTAGGTTTCCTGGTTGCCATAATTTTGCTTTCCATTTTTCTTGGTAACCTGAATGCCTTCTCTAATGAATCAGGTTCCCAAAGGCGAACATGCTATTGGATATTCTCCTTTAAAGCCCCTATGAACACATCAATCCTATGCTCCTCTGGAATATATTTTACCCTTATGTTCAATTTTTGGACCTCCTCAATGTGCTCCATCATTGAACCCTTTTGTTTGAGACTTATCAATTGGCTAAAAAAAGGTGTTGCTTTTTGTATCCTCATAACGTGCTGTCATTTATTTTGTAAAAATTGCCAAAGTGAAAATTTGTTTATGAGAGAAAAGCCATCGATACCATACTAACTGATTTGGTTCCAAATACAAAGCTACAATACGTACCTTTCGTGTGTTTTGCACATTATGGAGATCGAAAAATTGCTCCATCTGTAGTATCCATGTTGTGGGATCCTTGCCATCAAACTTCCTCATATCGATTTTTGGAATATGGTGGGTCTTCAATCCAAATTTAGAGTCTATGAAATCATGATTAACATTTCTTTTATTCTCATCATGAGTTTCCTTTACTACCCTTTCACCATTAGTGACCATTTCTTATACAAAATTATTCAAATTTATCTTCAATTCTTCCATCTTATCATCCATGCCATCCATCATAGCGTCCATGCCATTCATCTTAGCTTCCATGCCATTCTTTAAACCATCCATCTCAGCTTCCACGACATACTTCTTAGCTTCTACATCTTTCTTTAAAGCATCCATCTTAGATTCTATTAAATTTTGTGCGAGTGACATTTGTTGCACTTGGTCTCGTAATTTTGATATATCATGTTGCATTTCTTCCTTTTCTTAATGAGTCATGCTAGAGATTTCAGGTTGCTTACTATGTGTTTGCATTTTCTTTCCTCGAGGCATCAATTACTGATAATAATGCTTTATAATTCCCTTTGAATCCCTTCAAACTATTTTTTCAAACCAAGCTTATGCAAAATTAAAAAAAACTACACACCTTTTTTCACTTTGTAGGAGCTCGATATTGAATCTGATTTATCTTTGTAGTTTCAGATCATCCAGTTCTAAAATTGCAACATGCAATAGCCCTCTGTGTCCTCTTTCCACTGCCACCAGCTTGATCAAATTTAGATTCTCCAAGGAAAAGTTATGCACAATATCCCAAGATGACTTGATTATAGACCTTCCCATAAGAGTGAACTTGAATGAAGTGCCACGTGTCATTGTTTTGACCTTAGTCTCTGAAAAATATATATAGGAAACTACAGTTCATCCTATTTCTGTTACTTCTTACGAAATTTCAATCTGATTCTCAAAACAAAAGTTATGATGATTTTCCCCACGTCACTCACCTATATGGAATGAAATTTGGGAGTCTGCAAAAAGGGCAACTTCCTCAGATCATATCTCAACAAATATATCGTGAAAAGCTCTAAAATTTAGACCCAAGGTTCAAAACAATTTCAGTCCAAATAGTTTTTGTTTTAACATCTGAAACGTCGCAGAAAAATGTTATAGCGCAAATTCCACGATGACCTATTTGGAGCAGCAAAACCCTAGAATTCAAAGCTTTGATACTAAATGTTATGAAACCAGCTCACAAAAAGATATAAAAGATAGTTGAATGCCTTACAATTCAGCCTCTTCAAAGGGGAAACCTCCTTTACATTACACAAATGAACAATTCTTGGACGATTCAAATGACAAAACCTCCTTTCTATATATAGGAGTCTAAGGGGTCACAATATAACCAAGCTGACCTAACAATAATAATATAAAGGAACAAAAATAACAATAGAGGGATTAAATGGGGCACAATAATAACAATATGGGGACAATAGGGGCACAACAATATTAATAAGGGATACAACTACAAGAGTAATGGGGGCATCACTAGTATTATAGGGACCTAACAGCATGAAAGTCTCATTTTTAGGTAAATATTTTATACTTTTTAGGTAAATTAAATATGCTTTATGAAATATGTAAAAATATAATAGCATTTGTGTGAGTGCTCATTATCTCACCACTCATTCTCTCTCCTTACACTCATCATCTAACTTCTTCTCATATGTCCATTTAAATATGTTTTAACTTAACATTTGGTGTATTAACTTAGGAAAAAAGTATTTTACATGGAAATGTAATAACACTTTGGCCCTCTCTTTTAAGTACTTGTCCCAATTTTTTAGTCTCCATCATCATCTGCGAATACTCTACCAACTCTGTCTCTAATTTGAACTAGCAAGAAAGGTAATTTATTAGCCTTTGGGGTTGACCAAGAGTAGTTATCCAAAGGTTTATGAAATCCCCACAAAGTATATAACATTGATTAAGACTTTATTGCCTAAATTGGAGAAGATTGAGAAATGAATAAAGTAAAGTATTACACCATATTAATCTTCCTTTAAACAACATAGTTATCCCTAGCCGGGTGCCCTTAATCAAAATTCTACGTCATGGAATAACTATGTGATAAAATGGAGAAAACAAAGAAGGAGGTTCATGGAGCCAAGTGGAAGATTCTCCTAAAGGAGGGGACTAAAATGACCTAGGGAAGTGGGGGAGGTCATGCAAGATATCTGAGTATGTAAGAGGAATTGAAATATTGAATGGGAGAAAATTATAGTTTGATAGGGGATGATGGCCCTTTTCCAATATTAGTTGATGAAATTGAAAATTTGTTATTATTTATTTTATAAGAGAATGAAGTAAGTAGTAAGGTAGAAGAACATATTTAGTATAATTACCTTTTATTATGAAATTATTCTCACTACTAATACCATGGTGATGGATGTGGTGCAAGAGATTCAAGTAAGCTAGAGGAATGAAACCCTCAAATGGGAGAAAAATATATCTTGATAGGAGAACCCAAAAAATAAGAAGGATATTTTCTTCATGTGTGAGAAATATGAATTCATTTCCTTGTCTATATCCATAAGAGTATTAGTATAATCAACTATTGATTTTCAAACTTTTCTAGTATGTATCTAGTTTTTAGTTTCTACGTTTAGTTACATGGTAGTTTTCATGCTAAGAATATGACTATAGATATATTTGTTGTTTTCCATTGGATCAATGAGGGATTTTTTTTTATTTTTTTTATTTTTTATATTTCATATTAGAGTAGTTGTATTTCATTTATTTCACTTCATAAAAGATTAAATGGTGGACCAGGCCACAACTGGTGAGAAGAAAAAATAGTAAATATTGTTGGGACAAAATATGAATGCTGAAAAAAATGTAAGGTCTAGTTGAAAACTTTCATTGGGGAAGAACCCCTACTTATTACACAAGGTCACTATCAACAAAATCTACTCAATGTTTTAATTCAACTTTATAAATCTTTAGAATCACCTTTTGACATGTAATTCATGATGAAATTCAAGTTTGTTTCCCTTTTAACATTTGTCCCTTAAAACATTACCACATAGGTAAGGGCTTTCCATGTGACACCCTCATGGCATGCACTTGGTGCTCACATATTACTCATGTTATGCCCACGTGGTTCATAATCTCATAGCCCCTTCGTACCCCTTGGTGCTAGCGTGTCCTTAGTGTTGGAAACCTAACTAAAATGGGAGGGGGGGGGGGGGGGTTGAATCAATTTAGTGCATTCATGGGAAAATTTTTCTTTTTTTTAATATATATTATATATATATATATATAATATATATATATATATATATATATATATATAATTATTAAATGAGAATCATAACACATTATGAACAAAAAATTTCACGTATAAACATAATGTAGCATGTAAAGCACAACATAAAATTAACACAAAACACATGTCAAAAATATAAGTGGGAACCCCTAAAGGGAGAAAATCATGAATTTGTTGTTGTTGTGATGGAAAGGAAACCTCATATTTTCTCTATTGCATCACTTTTTGGAGGTTACAACCTCTCTTCTATTTTGTAGGATACAACTTGCTGGGTAGCTCCTACTCCCACTTACATCGATTTTTTGGAGGATACAACCTACAAGAGGCTCCTACCTCAATGTTTTCTGCAAGCTACAACTTTCTTGAAACCTCCTATTTCCATTTCAATAAGGTTCAATTCTTTTTTTCAAGCTACAACTTGAAAGGAGGCCACAATTGATTGATATATAAAAGAAATAATGTGTTGGTTTACTTGTTATTTGTCTCTATTCAGAGCTATGTTTCTATCCTAGTTATAACTACTTATATTTGGCCCCTTCTCATGATTTCTACATCACATCTATTCCTCTTCCTCTTTCTCTTTCTACCAGGTAAAACACGGAATATGTCTCATCACATCTCAATCAAATCTCTCACACTCCCTAACTATTCAGTCTTCGAAATGCACATAATTTTATAAAAATACTTTGTTGGTTATTAGTATTCCATGCATGAATATAAAGTGAAAAGTTTTCCTCTTTGCAGTCCAAGGTTATCTCTTCGTTTCCAACCTCTTTCAAATTTTAAATAGTAAAACACAAATTATTTTTGAAACAATCAAAACATGCATTAAAATAAATAAACTTTAATGATTATTAAAGTCAAAACATTAACTTGGATCTTCTTGTATCATAACATTACATAACACTACCTACAATTGAAGCAAGCATACCTATGCAACATAATCAACTCAACAACATACCTTTGTAATGGCCTTTTTTATGTAATACCTCAATAAACATTCCATTCACTATGTTTTGAAAATGAAACAAGAAAATCTTAATTTAATTTTGTCCTTGAATTACACTGGGAATAAGATTGTAATTCCACATCTCATGACAACTTGTATTAGTTAACTAAGTTAATTTGACTTGGTTACCTTAATTAATTCAATTTGAGGGTCTAACTTGAGTCATGTAAAGTGTATCCTACTTTATAGGACCCCTGGTTGAGTTTATTTTAAGTTGTAATTAATTAATTTAGTTTAACTGAGGTAAAGTCAGTTAAAATAGTTCCAATTGTTGGAGGAACTAGTGAGAGGTCTAGTAGTGTGGTGGTCCTTATAGTGTAATGTGGTGCTTCCTATAGTGATTAAGAAGTAAACTAATGATTCACTCATAAATAAATCACGTAAGTCAGATTTGAGAGTTACCTAGTTGAGATTGGATTTTAGGGACAATGTACTATAAATTTTATAATCATCTGAACTATACAGTGGTGCATAAAGTTAGAGGAAGGCCTATGAGGATTGTGCAATTATAATTGAGGAAGTTTCCTAATTCATACGGGGATAACCAAGGAAATAACACAAGGAAGTAGGGACTTGGGAAAGCAAAAAATTGGTTAAGTATTGGCCTGGGCTTGTCTAGGAAACTGTGAGACAGATAGATATATTGCAGAGGTTTCTATGGATTGAGAAAAGGATTGTAATCTTGTCATATTTTATGACTAATGAAATATACATATAGTAGGTGCTTTTAGTTGTGGCTTTCCCTAGGAAATCATTGTGTAGTGTGTTGATTGAATTCTTTCTCTTGTATGCTTCTTGATTTCGCGAGTGTTAAATTATTTCTGCTTATTAGTAGAGTAGAGTCAAGTCTATTATTTTAGTAAATTACAATTACCAGTTTGAATCTACAAGGAATTTCTACATTGTATCAAACCATAAATTACTCTAGAAGAAGAGAATACAGATTTTTCTTTTGCAAGTGAAATCTATTTTGGAGCATCATACTTTAGAGACAACATGATTTCATTCTATGGATTGAGATCTTAAGATGCCATTGAGGGTAGTTCAAACTATATTTATTGGAATGATAGGATGGAGACATTGTTGGAAGACAATGAGCTTAAAAAATTCATACCCAAATGTATTCCTAAGCCTCCAGCAGTTGATGCTCAAGGTCTAGCAGGGTGGTTAAAATGTGTTGTAAAGGTGAAAATGATTATCCTAGAAGGAGTTATAGATCATAATATCTCGAACCTCCATGGTAAGGAGACTCCATGTGCAATGTGGAAGGCCTTGATAGACCTATTGCAAAACAATAGTGAACACGGGAAGTTAGAACGTAAGGACAAGCTCAGGAAAATCAAGATGGAGAAGGGTGAAACGATACCAAAACACTTGACTAAGTTCAGCGAATTTCAAGACTAGCTTGGAAATGTTGGTGTTACAGTTGTTTAAAATGATTTTGTCATCCTAACACTACTAGGTCTTCCCAAGAGCTGGCACAAATACCAGGACTCAATAATGGGAGGGAGAAGCTATTAGAGTGGGAGAATGTTTGGTCTAACTGGGTGAAAGAAGAGATTAAGCAAAACACCAGAGATGGATCCTCATCCAAGCAAGATGATGAGGAGAATTTTGCCTTAGCTAGAAAGGCAAATAAAGGGAAAGGGACGTCATCACATTCCAAATCAGATTCTAGTCAGAGTGACGAGAAAAAGGACATGTCAAAGATTAAATGTTTTCATTGTCAGGAGTTGGGACATTATGCCACGAAGTGTTTGCACAAGAATTTTGACGAGAATCCCTTAGGAGGAGCAGCACGTGAATCTCTTGCTTCAAAATTTGAGCTAGATTTCACCCTCATCGCTTATAAGGTGACATCCATGATGGGTAGTGTGTGTTATCTAGATAGTGGAACCTCATTCCATATGACTAATAATAAATAATTCTTCAGTGACTTGGAGGACAAGGACCTCCATATGCACATCGAAATGGGAGATGATAGGAGGTATAGTGTGACCGACATCGATACTGTTACCTTTCAAAGGGAGTCTAACTCTCCTCTCACATTAAAAGATGTCAGGTATGTTCCGGGTTTGAAGAATAATTTGGTTTCAGTTTCCATATTGGATGTCTATCGCTATGATGTCATATTTAGCAAAGGAAAGGCTTTAGTTTGTCACATATCCTTAGGACAAGTGAAGAGGATCGGGGTTTAGGTGAATAAACTTTACAAATTGGATGTAGAATACTGTGCTACTTTAAGCACAAAAGAAGATAAGGTGCAAAGCCGATATTGTGGTCAATTGTGGCATAGAATATTGTGTCACTTACACCACAAAGCTTTGAATATCATACAACAAATTTCTACAGGACCTCCCAAGGGTACACTAGAGCAGAGAGAAGCATGAAAAATGTGTACATTAAGGAAGTAGACTAAATCTACCTTTCATGATAACGATAGTCGAGCACAAGCAATCCTTGAAAAAGTTCACTAAAATGTGTGTGGACAATTGTCAAAAGCCTCCATGACCAAGCACTTTTATTATGTAATATTTGTAGATTATTTTTCTTGTAAGTTCTAGATATTATTCATGTAGAAGAAACATTATATGTTCGCTAAATTTTCTGAATTTAAAGCACTTGTTGAGAAAGACACTAGTAGGAAAATTGAAGCTCTTAGGAGCGATAATGGTGGAGAATATGTGACGAATGAATTCAATAGATTATTTGCATGAGTAGGAATTCGATAGGAGTTAATAGCCATAACCCACAACCTAATGAGGTGGATGAAAGGAAGAACAAAATTATTGTGGGAGCTGCACGAGTGATGTTACATAATCAGGGCCTACTGTTGCACTTGTGGGTTGAAGCATGCAACACAACTATATATATGCAGAACATGAGTCCTCATTGAATTCTCGAGATGAGTACATTAGAAGAATAGTTTTAAGGTAAGAAACAAGGTGTGGAACACTTTAGGATCTTTGGTTTATCAGTGTATTGTCATGTTACCAAGGATGCATGGAAAAATCAAGATTCAACAACTGAGTTGGGGATATTTATGGGGTACACTTATACAACTTACAACTATCGCGTGTAATTGCCATCTCATAGGATAATAGTGGTTCATAGAGATGTGAAGGTCAATGAAGAGAAGGCCTTGAGATATTCTCTTGAGAGGGAGCTTCAATTGCATGGAGAACAGGATATTTTAGCTCCAAAAGAAGAACCTTAGGATGATGTGGAGAAATAACATGCAAAGGAGGAGAGAGTGGAAGCACCCACTCATGCAGAGACATCTTGAGATGGGAGGAAGCACACTAGAGAGGCTAAAAAATTGATGCATGATGCCAGAGAGAATTTGGGAGAAACCACATCACAACCTAGGCACATGAGGTCACCAAATGCGTACACTGGCCACATGGATATGATGAGAAACATATAAGTTAGTGGTGAGTTCTAGATGGATTTACAAGGTAAAGAAAGCAAAATATGGAATTCTGGAGAAACATAAGGCCAAGTTTGTGTCTAAAGGGTTATCTTAGGTGGAGGGAATTGATTACGAGGAGATATTGTCTCAATTAGCAAGGTACTCTTCAATAAGATCTATTCTAGCACTTTCAGTGTAGATGGAATGGAAGACACATTAGATGGATGTGAAGACAAAATTCCTCTAGATTCTGATTGAGGAAGAGGTTTACATTGAGTAGCTAGAAGTATTTGATACCTTCAATAGATAGTCACATGTGTGCATACTCAAGCAAGCATTGCATGGATTGAAACAGAAACCTCGTTCTTCATACACTAGGATTGACAACTATTTCACTACGGTGGGCTTTACCAAAAGAGATGTTAATGTGAACCTTTACCATATTGTGTTTGAAGGTAAATTGTTTATTATAGTGTTATATGTCGATGATTTAATTCTAACAGGTGATGAGAAGTTGGTAAAATCTTGTGAAAAGGATCTTACAAGAGAATTCGAGATGAAGAACCTAGGGATCATGCATTATTTGCTTGGTATGGAAGTATGGAAAGGAGACGGGGAATTGTTTGTCTCTTAGGGAAAGTATGGCAATGAGATATTGAAGAAGTTTCACATGCAGAGGAGAAAACCCATGGAGACTCCTATAGAAATAAATTGAAGGAAGGAAGACTCTACTTCATGTGAAGTAGTAGAGGCTACTATTTACGGGCATCTTGTGGGTTCACTTATGTACTTGGTGAACACATGATTGAACATATGTTTTTTAGTTAACCATCTTAGTCAAGCAAGGGTTAGGCCAACCAAAATCTATTGGAAATAAACTAAACATGTGTTGAGATACCTTAGAGGCACCACTCAAATTGGTCTTTGGTATAGAGATATAGAGGGAGTGAAACTTCAAGGCTTCACAAATGCAGAATAGGTAGGGAGTCCATCTGATAGGAAGATCACATTAGGGGGAATGTTTAGTATTTGGTCAACAACAGTTTCTTGGTGCAATAAGAAGCATAGATAAGTTCCTCTCAGTTCGGTAGAAGAAAAGTACATGGCTACTAGTCAAGCCGCTTGTGAGGCTATCTGGATGAGGAGGATCCTTGTTGGGTTATTTGGTCAGTAGATGGATCCTATAGTGATTTATTGGGACAATTAGAGTTGTATCAAACTCTATGATAATCCAATTTCTCATTATCACTCCAAGAATATCTACATATGATATCATCATCTACGAGATTGTGTGTAGAGGAGAATCATGTTACTAGAACACATTCCTACAAAGGAACATGATGTAGATATTTTGATAAAGGAATTGTCGATATGAAAATTTGAGTATCAAACAGGAAGGATCGAGGTAGTAGATAATCCCCTTATTTTTGATAAGGAGTGTTGAAAATGCAACAAGAAAATCCTAATTTAATTTTGGCCTTGAATTAAACGAGGAATAAAATTGTAATTCCACATCTCATGACAACTTGTATTAGTTAACTAAGTTAACTTGACTTAATTGGCTTAGTTAATTTGAGTTGAGGGTCTAACTTGATTCATGTAAAGTGTCTCCTACTTTATAGGAGTCCTCGTTGACTTTATTTTGAGTTGTAATTATTTAATTTAGTTTAACTAAGTTAAAGCGAGTTAAACTAGTTCAAACTGTTGGACAAACTAGTGGGAAGTCTAGTAGTGTGGTGTTTCCTAAAATGTAGTGTGGTGTTGCCTGCAATGATCAAATAGTAAAATGATGATTCACTCATAAATAACTCATGCATCTTATATATGAGAGTTACCCAATTTATATTTGAGTACAGGAACAATGTACTATTAGTTGTATAATCATTCGAATTGTACAGGTGCTACATGCCATCAAAGGAAGGCCTATGAGGATTTCACAATTCAAATTGAGGAATTACTCTAATTAATAGGGGGATAATTCCAAAGGAAACAATGCAAGGAAATAGGGACTTGGGAAAGAAGAAAATTAGTTAAGTATTGGCTTGGGCTTGTCTAGGAAGCTGTGAGATAGATAGAGATAGTGTAGAGGTTGCTTAGGCTTGAGAAAATCATTGCAATATTCTCATATTTTCTGACTAATGCACTATACAGATAGAAAAGAATTTTAGCTATGGACTTCCCTATGAAATAATTGTGCAATGTGTTGATCGAATTATTTCTCTTGTATGCTCCATAATTTCGTGATCATTTAATTGTTTCCGCTCATGAGTAGAATAAATTAAAGTGTATTGTTTTAGTAATTTACAATTAGCAGTTTGAATCTACAAGGAATTTCTACACTAAGCACTTCCAAGGCCATACCTCTATTCACTTTATCTTTGTGGTTGCTCATAAGAAACTAGACTACAATAACATATGCAAAACCTATTCAAGTATTCACATATGGAAATAATGGATCACAACATTAAATTACCTCTCAGCTTCAAACTTACCCACAACTTTACAAAGGATTATTGGTAGTAGTACAAACATAGCCATAACATAGTACATCAAGTGTAACAAGCATAACAATCATGGCATAAAAAGCACTCCATCAACATCAACTGAAACCATTTTCCATCAATGAAAACTTCCCCAATAATCTACCCCTTTGTAACTCATCACAATGTATTGCTCCTTCCCATTTTGTCCTAAGAATCATGCTCCTTATTTCTCCTAATTTTTGCTTACCTCCCACTTTTCCATCAATGGAAAGTGGGTCCAAAGCATGTCAAAGATGTATTTGAAAACATAGTTTATGGCACCTATATGCTCTATTTCTTAACAAATTTCGTCATTCATTTCCTTTCTGTACATCTTTGTTATGAAGCTTGAAAAAATATGATCCTAGTGCCCTCCTTGAACCAAATATGTAAACAAGATTTTTTTTCTTTGGTAATGATCTCTGTATTCTTTGAATAATTTTTCCCTCAACTAAATGCACTACCTCCTCTTAACTAGTCTCTGTCAAGCTTAGACTTAGGCACAATTTCATGGGTTTATAGAGGAGTGTGAGAAATCCAACCAAAAATCTCTACATGTTAATGAAATATTTGTATGCACCGCGAAAATGATTATAATAAACTATTCTTCCTTCATCAATTTAAATGATAGCCTTTCTATTGCATAGCTACTTTTGACTCCAACTCCATATTTTCTTCTTATATTTATCTTATAGCCCCGATGAGGGAAATATTATTTTACTAAACTAGCAAATTATAGTGATTGTCGAAAGACTATTGCAGATGCTTGACTAAAAGAAATATTTCCATACAGATCCTTGAGGATTAAAAACAATATTGCAGCGTATCAAGTTTCCGTGCATCATATCGATTTTCCATGTAGCATGTTCAATTTGTACCATAGCAATGTTCCATGCAGTGTATTCAATTTACGGTGTATCAATAAGAGAAGTTCCATCCAATCAAAGAGAAAACAACCTGTTGTGATTTTCGAAGATATGGATCTCTCAGCCTCTAGGGTGAATTGATAAAATGGAAACCTGAAAAAAATATTGATAAGGGAATTATCCTTCCAGAAACTTGTTAGAGTGACAGGATGAGAACCTAAGAAAGCATTTCAACGTTGTTTCTATCACGAGGACAAGTTTGGGTAATATTTCAAATCCAAATTAAAATGAGATAAATAGTTCATCACAATTGTGTGTTATATAACACCATAATTTTTTTTATGACAAACTTTTGCATGGACGTCAACACGATATGACCAATGTCTATTAATTTTGGTACTTTAATGTGTGCGAAATTCTCATTGCATTACCAAGAGGTAAAATTATTGGTAAATAACCCCGTTAACTGATCTTACATCAATTATTGGCTTCCAACATCAAGATTATGGCACAATGGCATCACATAATCCACTGGTTATGTCATTAAATCAACTAGCAAAATAATTAAATTTTGGTAGAGCTATGACAGTCCAAGAAGTGCGGCTATGGAATAAGGAAGGGTTGTCTATTGGCTAAAAAAAGTATCGGGTATCCCTTGTCAAAATCATGATTTAAACTATAAATGATTTGTAAACAAAGAGTGAAGGAACAAAAGAAATAAAAGTTAGCATTCTTGGTGATCCCTGAGAAACTAAATCTCTGCAAAATTTCTCCTTCATCTCCCCAACTAAAGTACTTAAGTATTCTTCATCATTGTTGCATTCTTCCCTATCCATAATTCTTTTTAGTTTCTCAAATATGTGCACGTCTTTTTCAAAAATCCATTTGAGACCAATGTAACCAACACGTATCTCCTTTTTATTAGATCCAATAAATTCATCCTTTTATTTTTTTCAATTCCGTTTGGTTCTCTGAAGTAAATACCCCCATTAAGATCTATTTTCATTAATTTTTAAATCAAATATTGTTTGGAATCATTTTCTCTATCAATACTATTGATTATTGTACACTATGACATCCTCACATATATCTGTCAATCCTTTGGATTTTCTAGCATACATATGGCATCTTTATCTAGCTGCTATGGCTATATTGTTGCTATCAAAAGGTCTAGATACCTCAAGTTCACACTCATAACATATTTAAAATGTATGAATTTGTAGTTTTTTTTGGCATATAAAGTCTTATTTTCTCCTTGACCAAGTAATGTATGTTAGCACACAATTCATCATATGTAAACACTCTCAAGTATGTAGTCTAATTCTTTAGGTTTATCATAACACTCAAGTCTATTCAACCTGAGGTGATGAAGACTGCTTAATGCATAGCTTTAACTATTCTCTACTCTGGAATTCACATACCTTGGAGCTGTAGAATCACTCTGACACTGCACTAGCTTTCTTGACTTGGAAGAGACACACTATACTTAAAATTAACACTCCACTATATGGCAGGTCCTCATACTAGCTCAGGTCTACTTTGGTATATAATGGAAGGATTTCAAGTATGCCTCAAATAATGTAAACGACCATATGCGTAGATGGTATGTTGTAACACATATCAATTCCACCTTAGTTCAGTCATAATGCTCATGTTACTAGATTCTATTTCACATTAAAGGCTTCAATTTGGAGACTCTTCTAACATTAACATATAATTATGTTATATTTGGGCATCCAACATTTTGTAACTCCAATATGAATTAATTCTTCACAGTCCTTTTGTTGATTCTTTTCATATTTTAGTTTTTGGTCATTGATATTCTTCTAGATATTGTTTTCTTGGTCAATGTTTTGTCTTAATGTTCTGTGCTTCTCTTTCCATTTGTATTACCATATCTTCTTTTGTTAAGATTTTATAGTCATTTTTGTAGTCATTTTTGTATTCAACTCTTCTTGTGATTTGTGTATCATTGTGGTCATTGCTATGCATGGATAATAAATTAGTCTACCACAAAACCTATGGAGACTTACGTACTCTATGGATTAGAATTTATTTTGTAATTTAGTCCATTTAGATTGTATACAAATTTCAAATAAGAAAGATAAAAAAATTACAAAATAAAATTTGTAACCCTCAGGTGAGGAGTCCTTGAGGATTCCACAACACTACTTTTAATAAATAAAACAATCAAACAATACATATCTTATAGGAGTAAATTTAGTTAGGGATATAAACAAATTCCAAGCAAATAGGATCTAAATCCTAAATACAAACACAATCAAAACTACTTAACAAATCCAATATCCATTATTTACAAGTTTCTCTATTAATGGAGAAAGGATTTATTTCCATTAATATGTTAGTAAAAGAGAGTCTCATAACTCGTAGTTAGGTTGAAAAATTGTCTTATTTTGTTGGCAATGCATAACGAACAAACATGATGATACTTGAGCCTAATCGTCACTTGACGCGAGGCTTCATCAACTTGTTTCAAGGTAAAGTATATTCTTAGAAGTTTATTTACATACATGTCATTGTGTAGTAGAGATGAAGAAACTTTTCTATAATCTTATCTTCCCCATAAGTACCATATCCTAGAAGGATCATATCATGCTCAAGATATATTTAATTAATTCAACTCCTTTCTAATTTTCATCCTACTCTAGTATGCTAAGGATAAAACTTAACCCTTTCATGAGAAACTAAAATAATAGTGGTGATAGAGGCCATCATAGCTTGAGTCCTCTTATGGTTTTATGAAAAATGTGGCAACTTGGTTAAATAAAGTTGCATATGAAGTTAACATATAACATTCCTCTCTCTATTTTTTTATTTCAACATTAAAAACAATATGAATCACTAGGAGTCCTAGATGGTCCATACTAACTAATATTAGGTTTTAGATAAGTCTAATTTTATGAGGAAATATCATGCACTTGTGATAGAATGTGAGGGTAGTATTTTTAAACTACAATTTAACCCATGCATTACATGTACAAACAATAGGAGGCATAGAGGCCATCCCTGGCTAAGACCTCTAGATGGTTTGAAGAAAATTGTAGCGACTTTACTAACAATACATATGAAGTTGACATATAACATTCATCGATTCAATTTTCCATGGGAAAGCTAAAAATAGTATGAACCAATAGGAGTCCAAATGAGTATCAACTCACTACTCATAGGATCTAGACAAGTGGAGGTTTATGATGAAAGAAGGTGACCTTTTGATGGCATGCAAGGTATTGTGTTGTCTAAGTTGTAAAAAAAATAAATGGTAATCCAAAAAACCAAATTGAACTAGTGATGGGATGAATGCATGAACACGGATTACATGTTTGGGAAAAATGTTGTGATGAAATTTCAAAATTCAACTCTTTTATTGAGTTGAAGCCTTCAAAATTTATGTAAGTGTAACATTCCTTGGTAACCTCGCAGGAAAATGCATGTAGTTAGGATTTTTTTTTAGCATTTACCGATGTGTAACTTTTTAAATTACTTTCTACATTCCCTCAATGACCATTAGAATAATGATCATCACTACATAGAGAAATATTTAGTAAAACAAGAGTAAGTAACACAACCATTAATTGCCATTGTTGCAGCATATTAAATTAATTTTTTTGCTATAACTATGCATTGATTCCATGATTCTTTTAAGTCAATTAGTAAATCACATACTTGTTAATATAAAAATCACATCATGAAATAAATTAACATCATAAAAATGGAGCAATGAACAATCACATCATTAGACATCGATATACCTTAGAAACCCCATAGGGTGAAAACCATCAAACATTGAATTTCATTATTAAATGCTCATGAGGGTGTTCACCCCTCACTTAATGGTTATAAGGGAGCCCATCCATTGACCATTGTCATAAAATATTACATAGAAGAATCATCTTATATGCAACGTAAATAGCAATAAGCTATTACAATAATCATGATATCATTTACCCATGAATCATCAATATCTATGTTTTTGTCGTCACTTTTTCCATTAATGGATCATCTTGCAGTTGGAATTCCTCAATCTGAATGGACCAATAAATATTTATCTACCACAATGTTAATGATCCGAATTGGATCCATGAAGAAAAATCGAAGCACCGTGTCAGTATCAGATCGGGACAAACTTCAAATTCAAGAGCACAGAGCAATCAGAAAGACCTCTGAATAGTGGCGGTTAGCAGCTAGCATGGAACAACGAGGGCCTCGGTCAAAGTGCGTTGAATGAGGCCCATAGATACTGCGCATGAGGCGAAACTGGCACCTGGATTAGGAAAAGGAGGCTGTTTTTGATGCGTGATTAGCGCTGGGAAAAACCCCTCAAGAAGGAAAGGCCTTGAGCGTTTGGTCGTATGGAAGCTAGGAGAACCGTGGGGAAAAGCACTAAAGGCTAAAGGCAGGACCCACGCTCCAAAATTGGCGGTATTTATCGGAGGCACCCTTGGGCAGTAAGCAGATTTGGAGAAAAATGATCGATTCCACTCAGCACCCGATGTGTGGGAGGTGGAGGAGAGAGAAAACTACCATTCATCGCGTGTTAATGGTCGAGCAAGTCAACTGCACAAAATGATCGAATGATGTTGGATCTGCGGGCTCCAGATCTAATGAATGAGAATGCGCCCGATGAAAGAAACGAATCTGACAGGGGATTTAGTGCGGCATAAATAATTTTGACGTTCGATTTGACTGCCGAGTTGGCAGATGACTCATTCCACAATGTAACAAAAAAAAACTGAACCGACAAGGAAAAGCTAGCGCAGTTCGCAAGAGGAGAAGTGGCCACTCCCTATGAGCCACTGGTGATGATGCTAAGACAAGGAATTCCAGGCAAGAAGTAGCAGGCAACCCGAGGGAGGAAGAAGAAGAAGTGAACAGTCATGAGATCGATTGGCTTTAAAGTGAAGAACAAATAGTGAGAGGAGGAAGGAAAGAGAAGAAGACAAAGATAGAGAAAAGAAGAGACAGTGAAGCAAAGAGTAGAAAGATAGAGAGTTGAGCTAACTTGCAGCATAAGGCAACATCGAGCAATCCCTGAGAGGATATATTAGGAATCAAGCACCACATTGGGCTCCCCCCATTAAAGACCAGAAAGGTCAAGTTCTGGTAAGGAGAAGAGTCTGTGTACTCTAGTGGCTTGGGGGATCCAAGAACCACCCTACCAAACATTGTTCTAGTTAGGAGACTCAATTTGAGCTCCTCATTGTAATTCTCTACTTTAAAGACACAATAAGATAAGGCCACCACTGGAAGCTAGACCAGAGATGTAGCCCTGGAGGATAGGGTGAACTCCTTATTAATTGTTGTACTCTTGTATTTTCTATTGTGTTTCTCTGCTATTTTCCATATTTCCAGTGTCTGTGTATTTCGTAATCTGATCGATCCGTTGCCTAAAATCACATAAACACACACTAGAACATGAGTCTATAATACCTTCATTCAATATTTAATTAACTGAGGTCACTCATAGGGTGATTATAAGATCAAGTGGTATCATATCTCTAGGTTGTAATGTTAGACAAGCTTGTCTTGGTTTAGTTGTTGAATGCTCACTAGATCAAAGCTCAAATTAGCAGAAGGAGAGTTGGTTGAAACTAATCCTAAAATTAGGAGAGTCTATTCTCAGAAGATAATGTTAGAGGAAGGTCCTATGGGTCTAGACCCTCAATTCATAGAAAGTTTCCCAACCATAAAGTCCATGGTAGAAGAAATGTATAAGGACTTTAGAAAACACAAGGATGAAGATTCATGAGGCTCTCAACAAGACAAAGGAGAAGATGAATCACATTTCGATGACCACTCCAAAGGAAAAGGGAAAGAGGAAAGTTTTCTCACACCTCCTGATAGCCCTAAAAAGAAATCATCTTTGATCAAACTAGATGTTAAATTTGATCTACCTATATATGATGGAGAGTTAAATGCAAGAAAGTTGGACAATTGGATTAGACAAACTGATGTTTATTGCAGAGTACAGAACATCGACTCAGACAAAAGAAAGATGCAGCTAGCAAGCCTACACCTTGGAGGCACTGCCTTTGTTTGGTGGGAAGGCAGAACCCAAGCTGACATGAAAAGACATGTAAGACTATCTCTGTCTGGAGTGAATTTGTTTCTACAATAAAAAAACAGTTCTATCCATTGGTCTACATGCAACAAGCCATAATGAGTTGGCAAACTCTTCGGCAGTTGAAAGGGCAAAGTGTGCAAGGGTACACTCAAGAATTTAGAAAGAGAGCATTGATTCTAGGAATCTCATTAGCCTCACTAGAAACTCTTTTGTAGTTCATTGGTGGTCTACATAGCTACATGAGGCATACCATCCTCATGTTTAATCCCACTAGTATAAATGAGGTATTTGTACAAGCTACTCATTTAGAAGTGAGGAAAGAATGCAAATCCAGAAGTTGGGGGACCAACCCAACCCACTACAAGAAAGAGCAAGGAGAAAAGAAAGCAGAAGTGGAAAGAAAGGAAGGCTAATACTACACAAAAAAGCAAAGCTTCATGCACTCAATGTAAAAAGGATGGGCATGATGATTAGCATTGTTGGATTCTGCATCCAGAGTTGAGACCTAAGAAGTTCAAGGGCAAGAAGAAGAGGACTGTTGCATCTATTCAGAAAGATTTGGGGTCAAACTCGGGAGATGAAATACCATTGTAGCCACAAGTATAAAATGTAAGAATTCTGAAGCATCTATTAGTAATTCTGCTCAATTTATTATTGATGAAGAAAATGGGAGAAAAAGGCATGAGCTTTTTGATATTCAAGTTTTTTCCAAACATCGAAAGATTGATACTTTGTTCAATAGTGGTTCACAAGTAAATTTTATTTCTGAAACAATTGTAAAGAAATTGGGATTAGCACCTACACCTCACAAGAAACCATACCCATTAGGATGATTGAATGATAAAGCACAACTACAAGTGACTAGACAGACAGTGCAAGTTTTCTTTTAGGTCAGCATTTGTAGATGAGGTTGAATTAGACATAATTCCTTTCAATATATGTGAAATTGTTTTAGGATGTCTTTACTTGTATGATAGGAAAGCTATTTTCTATAGAGCTAAGAACAAGTATCTGCTTGTTAAAGATGGAATTGAATACTTTGTAAGAGCTCATAAGCTCAAGAATAATTATACTCTCATAAACTCAGGGTAAATGAAAAGAATGATAAATTCATGAAAACAATTGTTACTGATGGTTGTAAAGGAAAAGAAACCTCATAAAACCAATGTATTTGAGGGTTGTAATGCTAAACAACAAGCTAATTTAGAAAAGGTTGTTTTAGAGTATGATATCTTGTTTCAAGAACCTAAAGGTCTGCCACCCAAAAAAGAAATAGTACATGATATTATTTTGCAGCAAGCTGCTCCTTTGCCTAACATTGGAATGTACAAGTTGTATATTTTAGAGAATGCTGAAATCAAAAAGCAGGTGTAGGAGTCGCTCGAGAAGGGGTTCATCAAGCCTAGCACATCACCATGTGGTTCAACAATCGTTTTGGTGAGAAAGAAAGATGGCTCGTGGAGAATGTGCATTGATTACCGAGCACTCAATAAGATAACAATAAAAAATCGTTATCCCCTTCCCCGCATAGATGATTTCTTAGATCAATTGAAAGAAGTTGTTTATTTCACCAAGATAGACTTGCACAATGGATACCATTAGGTCAAAGTTGTAAAACAAGATGCATGGAAGACTGCTTTCAAAACAAAGCAAGGATTGTATGAGTGGCTGGTTATGCCTTTTGGCTTAGCTAATGCTCCTACTACTTTCATGAGATTAATGAATGATGTACTATGACCATTTCTTGATGATTTTGTTATTGTGTATCTGGATGATATTATGATTTTAGCAAAACATGGGAAGAACACTTAAAGCATGTTAAGTGGATAGTAGCTATTTTGAAAAGAGAAAAACTTCATGTTAAACTCTCAAAATGTGAATTTGGCAAAACATCTCCAAACTATTTGGGTCATATAGTAGGGGGTGGTGAATTGAAAATAGATCCCTCTAAAGTGGCAGTCATTTTAAATTGGCCTAAACCCAAGTCTACTATAGAAGTGAGAAGCTTCTTAGGGGAAACGCAATATTGGAGGAAGTTCATTTCTAACTTTTCCTCAATTGTAGCTCCCTTACATGATCCAGACTTAAAGAGGAACGCAACAAATTATAGAGATAACCATAAACACATATATGCAGCAGAAATAATAATTCATTTCATTAATGTAAAATACTGAAATATGCTTACAAACAGTAATGGAAATAAACCAGCTAGGGCGATGGTAGCTTATCTCTAAGAAGAGATGTGGTGGCTACATGCCTTTGAACTATGTTACAATGAGGCTTAAAGGCCTACTTATTGTTGAGAAACGATGGAAAACCCTTAACATTCCAAAACCTAACCCTAGAAGATGAAACGCCAAACTCTGGGCCCCAAACTGTGGGTCCCATTTGGGTAAATTGGTACATCAACTTCCCAGGGTTGTAACTTTGGCACACAATCTCTGTTTGATGCGTACAATAGCTAGTTAGAAAGATCTATCTGAGCAATACCACTTTGGGAAGGGAAAGATTGGTCCATGGACCCATGTTGCCCCCAGATTTCCCAAAAAATGTCGTTTAGGGCCTCAAAATGGCTCCGGAAGTTCAGGACCCAAAAAACTGCTAAAAATAGTAAGTTGTGCTACAATTAAGGAAACTAGAAATGCTAAGAGAAACAATGGTGGGGGTCTAGGTGAACTTGGCAGGTAGCCATCAATATCCGCCTGGATGATTCCTCCCCCCTTAGAAGCAATGGTCCCCATTGCATTGAGTTTCTTCATGAGATGAGGAAACTTTTGCTGAACTTGGTTCCTGGTGAGCCACTTGCCTTGGTGAAGGAGTTGGCTTGCTTTGACAACTCGATATAGCTGGATATTCTATTGGTGAGTGTTCTTGATCTATGTGTCCATGATCCGATCAGTTGCAACTTGTTCCATGCAATCTGGATTTAATTTTGTTGGTGTGAGCTGTTTTGCAATGTCGAATGTGTCTAGCAATGGTGGAAAGTATGGCCGAAGGCGGTCCACATTGAACACTAGGTGCAGGCCAAGGAATGGGGGAATGCTAAGCTCAAATCCATTGTCTCCCATAGCCTTAGTAATGGTGTAAGGACCATAGCGGATTGGTCTCAGTTTGCGATAGGCTCCAGTAAGGCGTTCCTTTTGCAAATGCAACTAGACTTTGTCGCCCACCTGAAACTTGTGTGGCACCCAATGTTGATCATGTCGCTGCTTGTACTTGGCATTTGATTTCTCCAAAATGTCATGGGACTGCTGGCGAATATGTTGGATGTGCTCAATGAAGCTGGTTGCCTTATCTATTTTGGACTGGACATGAGCCGAATGTATGTGAGTAGCTGCAAGTGGCATGGCCACATCAATGGGGCATAATGGCTGGAATCCCAAGCCCACCTAAAAAGAGTTGTGGCTAGTCGAGCTGTGAAGAGCTCGGTTGTAGCTGTGCTGAACATGGGGGAGGCTCTCATCCCATGTGTGTGGATGCTTTGAGTTGTACATGCACAGAATGTGTACAATCATCCTATTGCCAACCTCTGTCTGGCCATCAGTTTGAGGATAGAAGGCTGTGGACTTAGTGAGTTTGGTGTCTAGCATTGACCAGAGACTGGACCAAAATGTACAGAGAAACTGACTGTCCCGATCTGAGATGATAGACTGTGGGATCCCAAAGTGCACCCACACTCGTTCAAAGAAGAGTTTAGCAGTGGCTTCTGCTGTGATATTCTTCTTGCAGGCCCTCATAATGGCCATCTTTGAGAACCTGTCG
>APFE030137091.1:140151-211710 GCA_000404065.3 Pinus taeda
GGACTGTGTCTGAAAGTGTTTCACTATGATATGCCACTGGATGCCCATGTTGAGTAAGGACTGCCCCAATAGCATAGTCAAAGGCATCTATCTCGACCTCAAATGGTTGTCGTAAATCTGGTAACATGAGCACTGGTGCTGTGTAGAGGCGATCTTTCAACTCTATGAATGCCTTCTATTGAGATTCAGGCCAAAAGAATTTTTCTTTCGCTCCTCCCTTGGTGACTTGACTCAAGGGCCAAGTGATATGAGAAAACCCCAACACGAACCTGCAGTATAAGTTGGCAAGACCTAGAAAGTTGCAGAGCTCTGTCAAAGTGGTTGGAGATGGCTAATCCCGAATGACTTGGATCTTGGCTGGATCCACATGCACCCCCTGTTCATCAATAGTGTATCCCAAATACTGAACCTAGGTCATGCCAAAAGTGCATTTCTCCAAATTGGCACATAGCTTGTGTTGCCACAGTGTTTGGAGAACCTGTTGGATGTGGTGGAGGGTGCTCTTCCCAACTCTAGCTGAAGATCAGAATGTCATCCAAGTATACCACTACAAATGATTTGGTGAATGGCCACAAGATGTCATCCATTAGCCTCATGAAGGTTGCAGGAGCATTCGTCAATCCGAAAGGCATAACCAACCATTTGAAAAGGCTCTCCTTGGCTTTGAAGGCAATCTTCCACACATCAGAGGGTTCGATTGGTACCTGGTGATATCTTGACTTCAAATCAATCCTGCTGAAATATTTTTCCCCCTTTAGTTGGTCCAGGAGGTCATCAATCCATGGGATCGGGTACCTATTACGGACAATGATCCTGTTTAGCACCTAATAGTCAATACAAAGTCTCCAAGTCCCATCCTTCTTTTGTACCAACATGATCGAGCTCCCACAAGGTGATGAATTGGGACAGATGTGACATTTCTGCAACAGCTCCTGAATCTGCCTCTTGATTTCATCATTCTCCAAAATGAAGCATCGATAAATTGGTCCATTGGGTAGTGGTGCACTTGGGGTCAAATCGATGGGGTGCCTGACCTGACAACGTAGAGGAACCCCTACGGGGGAGGTGAAGGTGTCCTCGTACTCCTCCACGACCTTGTCCATTTGTAGTTGTCGTGCGGAGGGGCCCGATCTGGAGGCTGTGGCCACCGTCTTCTTCTTTCCTTGAGGGAGTATCACGAGGAAAACAAATTTCCCGGTTTTGGAAATGAGCTTACTGCATTGTTTTGTAGTAATCAAAGAGATGGCAGTAGGCAGTACTACCTATGGTATCCTGTACAACTTATTTCCCAATGTAATAATAACAACATGGGGCCTTGATTCATACACAACATGTCGCTTCCACAAGTATGGTTGTCCTAATAATACATCACAAACTTCAAGGGGAGAAATGTCACACAATACCTCATCCATGAAGGGCTTGATGTTGTATGGAAAGCAACACTCCTGACTCACGCGAAGATCTCATCCTTGGTGAAGCCACCCGATGGTGTACAATTGTGGATGTGCTGTGGTCAGTAAGCCCAACCGCTTCACGACCTCTGTCGAAATGAGGTTCTTTTTGCTCCCGCTATCGATAATGAAATGTAGGGGGAGCCCTTTACCCACATCTGGGAGTGGAAGAGACGCTCCTCCTCCTCCTCTGGATCTTTGGGTTCATTTTTCTAGATCATGGCGGTAGCAACAGTGGCGTTGGGATCCACATCAATGATCTGCTTCCCTTTTTCATTCCCCTTGTCGAGTTTTGACTCAGAGTCAGAACATGCATCTGATTCTGAAAGCTTTAGCTTAGCCACGAGTGACTACTTGGCCCGACACTCACTTGTGTTGTGAGTGGAGCTCTTATGGAACTCACACCACTTTCCTGTGTCCTTTTTCAGCTTTGCGGCGCTGTTCTTTGCTTGCAGTTTTGGCAGGTTGTCTTGGGCTGCACCGCCTTGGCTTTGTCCTTTGTTCTGTGGTTTAGGGGCACCTTTCCCTTGCTTCAGATTTGCAGATCCAAAGTCTTGCTTCTTTTG
Source organism: Pinus taeda (assembly GCA_000404065.3). Lineage (NCBI taxonomy): Eukaryota > Viridiplantae > Streptophyta > Pinopsida > Pinales > Pinaceae > Pinus > Pinus taeda. The sequence continues at coordinate 142,169 of APFE030137091.1, forward strand.
TTTAAACTTCTGCTCGACCTTGACGGCATATCCTTATGTTGTGTCGAGCGAGGAGATGTTTAGGAATTTTATTTCTTCCTGGATGTACTTGTGCAAGCAGCCGTGGTATTTGAGTATCAAATGCTGCTTCGAATCCTTGATACCCAACTTTGTGCGAAGGGTATGGAAAATATTATTGAACTCTCACACGTCTTGGTCCCTTCCCTGCCACAGCGTGGTCCACTTTATGTATTCGTCCTCATAGCTTCCGACAGGGTAGTACTGCTCCTTGATGGCATCCCAGAATGAATTCCAGGTGGGTGCAACTAGAAATAGTGAGCTGGTATTTTCATCCTTCTTCTCGTAGTAGGTTTCCCACCAGTCCTTGACGTGGGAGGCTGCTTTGAGAAGAGCGAAAATAATCTTTTCCCGACTCGAAAATTCATGAACATAAAAATAACCCTCTAGCTGATTTAACCATTTATCTACGAAATCTACGTCTATGTGACCCTCAAATATGGGGATTTCAAAAATAACTTTTACTTTAAAGGGCGTGGCATTTCCAGAGTAGCTGCTGGAAGCTGATGTGTCGCTTCTGGGTAGCCACTGAAGGATCTGGGCAAAGTTGTCCATCATCACGTTCCATTGTCGCTCGAAGGCTTCTTCGAGCAAGATTTTGATAGGATATCCTGCCCCCTCATCTTTCTTCTCATCCTCCATGGGAGGCCATCGAGATTTGCGAGGTTCGTCTTGCAAAGGTTTGACCAATTCAAGCCCTAACTCCTTATATCCTGACCTCGTTTGGGAACATGCAAAAATAACAGAGAAAAAGCAGACCGTTGTAATACCACTGATCTAGACTTAAATAGGGACACAAAAAATTACAAAGATAACCATAAACACATATATGCAGTGGAAATAATACTTCATTTCATTAATGTAAAACACTAAAATATGCTTACAAACAGTAATGGAAATAAACCAGCTAGGGCGATGGTAGCTTATCTTTGAGAAGAGATGTGGTGGCTACATGCCTCTAAACTGTGTTACAATGAGGCTCGAAGGCCTATTTATTTTTGAGAAACAATGGAAAACCCTTAACATTCCAAAACCTAACCCTAGAAGATGAAATGCCAATTGTGGGCCCCATTTGGGTAAATTGGTACATCAACTTCCCAGTGTTGTAACTTTGGCATACAATATCCATTTGACACATACAATAGCTCGTTAGAAAGATCTATCTGAGCACTACCACTTTGGGAAGGGCAACATCGGTCCACGGACCGATGTTGCCCCCTGATTTCCCAAAAAACATTGTTTACGACCTCAAAACGGCTCAGGAAGTTCAATACCTAAAAAACTACGAAAAATAGTAAGTTGTGCTACAATTAAGGAAACTTAAAATGCTAAGAGAAACAATGGTGGGGGTCCAAGTGGACTTGGCAGGTGGCCACCAATATCCACCTGGATCATTACATGCTTTAACAAGACTAAACATGGTGTTTTAGTGGGGAGGCAAACACCAGAAAGCCTTCGACACCTTGAAAGAAAAGAATAGTACAACACTTGTACTAGCACCTGCAAAGACCATTTTAGATCCAAATGTATTCCAACGACTATGCCATGGGAGTAATGTTGACACAGCACGGTAAACCCATATGTTATCATTCTGACACTTTTAATTGTGCAATGGTTAACTATCCTACATATGATAAAGAATTGTATGCATTAGTGCAGAGTGTGAAAGAGTGGAAACATTACTTGATGGGGAAAGAGACAGTAATACATATTAATCATCAACCACTTCAATATCTACACTCCCAAACTAAGTTGCAACAATCAAGGCACTACAGATGGATGGGTTTTCTACAACAGTTTCATTTAGTCATCAGATATAAAAAGGGCATACATAATAAAGTTACAGACATGTTATCTAGACCCATTATAAATGCATATACTATACTTAAGCATAATTCTGTACTACATGAAAGCTACATTGAACAATATGCTCAAGATATAGACTTTAAAGATGTATATGCAACTTTGAGTCAAGGCAAACATGTAGAAGAATTGGATTATCATGTGAAGGACAGAATCTTATACCATTGTGGGAAACTCTGCATTCCACAAACTGAGAGAGTAAAGATAATTAGGGAAGCACACACTTCTCTGATATTAGGCCACTTTGGGGTAAGTAAAATAGTTGCACAACTGCAAAGAGTTTGTTATTGGCCAAAAATGAATGAGACAATTTCTAGATATGTAAGAGAGTGTACTATGTGTGCTAAAAGGAAGCCCAACAATAGAAAACTAGGCTTGTACACTCCATTACCAGTTCCTTCTCACCCATGGGAAAGTGTTCCCATGGATTTTGTTGGAGCACTGCCAAAATCTAAGAAAGGTCATGATTATATATATGTTGTTGTGGATAGGTTTAGAAAAATGTGTATTTTGATACCTTGTAATAAATAGATTATAGCTGAACAAACTACAAAACTATTCTTTAAACATGTATGGGTTCATTTTGGATTACCGACTTCCATTGTATCTGATCGAGACACCATATTTGTGGGGAATTTTTGGTCAAGTCTGTGGGAACTGATCGACACCAAATTGAAGAAAAACACAGATTTTCATCCACAAACTGATGGCCACACAAAAGTAGTTAATAGGACAGTGATCCAGTTACTCAGAGGATATTGCAGCAAACAGCTTAAGCTTTGGGATGAACATTTGTGTTATCTAAAACATGCTTACAATAGAGCAAAACATTCTTCTACACAAAGATCTCCTTTTGAGACATGTTTTGGTTTCACACCAAGGTCTCCTTTGGATTTTTTCTTTGGTAAAAATACCACAGTTGAGGGGCACAGTGATGTGGACAAGGCAACTAGTTTCATAGAACAAATCCAGGAGATCCACTAGGTAGTATAGGAACAACTAGAAAAGAGCCAAGCCAAATACAAGGCAAGGCATGACAAGCATCGGATGGAGCATAGTTTCGAAGTTGGTGACCAAGTTTGGCTATATATCAACAAGGAAAAGATGCAAGGTGAAGGTAAAAAAGCTAAAGCGTATCAGGTATGGACCTTTCAAAATACTTGAGAAGATTGGTGAAAATTCTTTTCACCTTGATCTACCAACTTACATGCACATCTACTCAATCGTAAATGCAAGTTGCTTGAGATTGTTGGAACTCTCACTGATTGAGGATCTCGAAGAGCAAATTCAATTGCCTTCTATTGATGACCTGCTACCTAAATATCTTAATGAATTGCAGGAAGACACGGTGCTGGATAGGAAGGTGAGGATGACGCACAGGGGAGATGTTGAGTACCTTAGAATTGGACTCAAGGGTTCAAAGTCGAGCAGTTCAAAGTGGGTAGAGATTGGACATGTGAGAAAATTGTACCCTCACTTAGTTGATGCTTGAAAACGAACTTTTGGTGGTCCAAACGCTTTTTCAATGGGAAGGCCATGATCCGAATTGGATCCATGAAGAAAAATCAAAGCACCATGACTATATCAGATCGGGACAAACTTCGAATTCAAGAGCATAGACTGATCAGAAAGACCTTTGAATAGTGGAAATTGGCAGCCAACGTGGAACAACAAGGACCTCAGTTAAAGAATTTTGACTGAGGCTCATGGAGACTGTGCAAGAGGTGAAATTTGCACTTGGGAAGCCCGGATCAGGAAAAGGAGGCTGTTTCTGATGCGCAATTAGTGCTGGGCAAAACTCCTCGAGAAGGAAGGGCCCTGAGCGCTCGGTCATGTGGAAGCCGGGAGAACCGTGGGGAAAAACTCTAAGGGTTAAAGGCGGGACCCATGCTCCAAAACCAGTGGTATTTATCGGAGGCACCCTTGGGCGGTAAGCAGATTTGGAGAAAAATGAGCGATTCCACTCAACGCCCGAAGTGTGGTAGGGGAGGAGAGAGAAAACTACGGCTCATCGCGCGTTAACAGTCGAGAAAGTCAACCGCGCAAAATGAGCGAATGACATTGGATCTAGGGGCTCCAGATCTAACAGATGAGAACACCTTGATGAAAGAACCGGATCTGACAGGGGATTTAGCTGTGACAAAAAGAATTTTGACGTCCGACTTGAATGCCGAGTTGGCGGATGACTCATTCCACAATGTAACGGGAAAAAAAAAAAAAACACACCGAACTGACGAGGAAAAGCTACCGCAGTTCACAAGAGGACAAGTGGCCACTCCTTGTGAGCCATTGATGATGATGCCAAGACAGGGAATTCCAAGCGAGCACCAGCAAGTGCCCCGACAGAGGAAGAATAGGAAGTGAACAGTCATGAGATTGATTGGATTTAAAGCCAAGAATGAGCACCGAGAGGAGGAAGCGAAGAGAAGAAGACAAAGATAGAGAAATGAAGAGACAGTGAAGCAAAGAGAAGAAAGACAGAGAGCCGAGCTGACTTGCAGCATAAGGCAGCATTGAGCAATCCATAAGAGGATCTGTTGAGAATCGAGCACCACATTGGGCTCCTCCCATTAAAGACTACAAAGGTGAAGTTCTGGTAAGGAAAAGAGTCTGTGTACTCTAGTGGCTTGAGGGATCCAAGAACCACCCTACCAAACATTATTCTGTTCAGGAGACTCAATTTGAGCTCCTCATTGTAATTCTCTGCTTTAAAAACACAATAAAAGAAGGCCGCCATTGAAAGCTAGACTGGAGACGTAGCTCTGGAGGATAGGGAAAACTCCTTATTAATTGTTGTGCTCTTGTATTTTCTTTCTCTGCTGTTTTACATATTTCCAGTGTCTGTGTATTTTGCAATCTAATTGATTCATTGCCTAAAATCACATAGACACACACCAACACATGAGTCTATAATACCTTCATTCAATAGTTAATTAAATGAGGTCATTCATAGGGTGATTATCAGATCAGTTAAACATGAACTATCCTTTGCACAAGTAACCATCATTTTCTTCCATTTTTATCATCAACACACTTGATGTCATGATTAGATAAAACATCACGTATTAATTAACCAATAATCAATCCTTATTATTGATGCTTGAACATTAATCTACGTGCATGAATAAAAAATAAACATAATGTCATGAAACACTTTCTTTAACATCATTGAAATGCATTAGTAACAAGAAAATCAATATCAAGCATCCCCATTCAAACAAAATTCTAACATAATATAAGTATTAATTAACCAATAATCAATCCTTATTATTGACACTTCAACATTAATCTGCGTGCATGAATAAAAAATAATCATAATGTCATGAAACACTTTCTTTAACATCATTGAAATGCATTAGTAACAAGAAAATCAATATCAAGCATCCTCATTCAAACAAAATTCTAACATAATATTGCATGCATTTTCATATTGTATCCAAAATAAAGCTAGCATACTAGATATTGTTCTTGTGCATGAAAAAACATAACAAGATTTAAAGAGAACTAGCCCAACAAGCAATTTTATTTGTTCCTACTGTTATTTTTTCTTTTTCAAAGAGATTAATTTAATAGATTTTATACTTATGCATGTGAATGCATACACTTTTCCAAAAACCATTTTTCCATGGGAGAGCCATTCATAATGGCTATTGTATTTAAAAATGCAACCTCTAGTCCAAAAAAAGTTTACATAATAGTTATAATGTCTTGCATGCAACTACTTGTCCTCTCTAATGAAAAATAACATGTGTTCTATGGAATGTTCTAGTTACAATAGATTGAGGAAGCTTATGGAAGATTAAGTTTCGATATTCTTTTTTATTTTCTTGAATTTCTAGAATCAATGCACACCCAACACTGAGCAAGCTACTGGTGATCAACGTAGGTGCAAAGTAGGGAAATCCGGTGGTCAATGCTAGCCAATGAGGGGTCAAGGTGCATTGGTCCTTAAAATGACTCAAACAAGGTACTTTGATGAATAAACTCATGGATTAGAAAGGCTCATGCTTAGGGATTTTTGTAGGGAGGATGACAATGTTTTCAAAGGATGTGACTGAACCTATTTGCAGGCATATTGACCATATGTGCAAAAATGGTCTATAACATATTTCCCCCTATAGATCAAAGTCATAAGTGCTTGACGTTGTAAAAAGACAGGATCAAGAACAACCAACGAGATCATCATTTGTTACAATACATTTACATCATGACATATTTACTGAGGGAGGCATACCCATACAAAATAAAAAGCTAACATTACATGCACAATGATCAAAAGACATGTCCATAGATGACAAATGGTGGAACCATGACTATATTAATGTCTATATGATCACAACCATCATATATTGTGATCTTGATTTTCTCCTGAAAATGCAACCCAGATGGATGCAACTAGGTCCAGGGTCTTCTATCTCATTCACACAACCAACCAATGTACAAGTCTAATGATGTGAATCAATGAGATGAGGTCGAACATCGTAGACACCATCTAATTACAAGTGATGTAAGCCATTAATAAATGTGAGAGAAACCATCGATGATGTTAATGGCTCTCAAAGTACTTTATTGCAATCCATATGGTGTGAATAAATCAGTTGATGTCAAACACCACAGAATATTTTGGTCGAAGGCCAATGATGTAAACTTATCGTGGAGAGTGAGGAAAATTGTCACTGATGTATACAAGGACCAAGGTACTAAGGGATTTTTCTAAGTCAACTTCATGGATAATGAGCTCATGTCGACAAAAAGTGACCCATCACAGAAGGGACTTGATGTATCCCTCATCAACGACACAAAACAAGTATGATGATTTGAGACAACATGATCATAATGATGTTGATATGGAACTAGATCAAGAAAGACATACATGGAATGAAGGCTTAAGAGTATTGTAGCATATATTCCCTCAATAAATTCTCTTGAACATAGTGGCGACACTGAATGGAGTTGGGAACATTGAAGCGAAACTGAAAGCGGAGGATTTGAAAAGGTATGACAAACCAAAAGGAAAGAAGATTCCTGAACCTAATAGCCATAAAGATAAAGTGGAAGATTTTTGGTATTCAAGAGTGAGTCACTTCCATTAACAAAATGGACTACCCTGTTTTCCCAATTTCCCTAATCATATGCTTGAGTACCTCTTTCTTTCTTAACAAGTTTGAAGAGGATAACATATGCTTGATCTGTAAGTGCATTCTTTAGATGAATCCCTCTAAGAATATCTAATTAACCCATAGAAGGAGTGGTTTAGTACCATCATGAATAATAAGTCCATCATTATTTGATGTTTTAATAAGTACAATGAAGGTATAACTCGACCTATTTTTCATTTTTAGAGAGTTTGAAAAATTGGTGAACAAGAAAACTCCAAATGTTCCTTTTCGTAGATAGTCCCGTAGGTCTGAAAAGGCAAAAAATAATACCCAAGAGAACCTCTTAGCCATGGTATTCCTTTTTTGTAAATAGTCTATCTCGGTCCAAAAAAGGGTTAAACTTATACTGAGTAGATGTCTTTTCTTTTTCTTTATCGAGTTATAAAATACATGCTCTCGGTAATATTTTCATATTTTGGGAGTTCGAAAAGAGCTGAAAGAGAACTCCTCATGGAGGAATGAGTAGTATACAGGGTGGAAACTGGTTCCAATCATGATGGAACTACTTAAAACATGCAAAGGTCAATAGGAAGTCTAGAAGACCACTCATCGCAATAGTTCCTCAGGAAAGGGTAAAAAGACCAAGTGAGAGGGTATGATCATCCAAGAAGATGGTGAAGATGGCATGAGAAAGGGAAGGTTCATATGGTAGAAAAATGTTAATAGAAACGAAAATCACAATAGATAGGATCATAATGTTTTCATTTTTACCCAAGATTGAAACATGAGAAAAACTATGCTTGAGAGTGATTTCATTTTTATACAAGCTTGAAACAGAGAAATATTATGCTTGAAATATGTTTGCATGCCCCCAATATAATGACTCAATTTGAGGTACATGCCCCCCAAGCTTCATATCATGCACCTAAGTAGACTATTGGGTACTAACAGGTGGGTCGCCATGAAGGTTCATTTACGAGATCAAGTGAACGACTCAACTGGGAATTGACGATATCTAATCAAAGGCTCGAATTTGAACGGGATATGTTTCAGTTTTTAATGAAGTTGACACAGGAAAATAACTATGCTCAATATTGTTTCATTTTTATGAAAGCTTGAAATGCAGAGGAATCTATTCTCATAGGAGCATATTTCATTTTCTAACGAGCTTGACATAGGAAAATAACCCTTCTCATGGGATTTTGTTTCATTTTTTAACGACATTTACGCAAGAAAAGGAACTCTTATCTAGAACTTGTTTCATTTTTTAATGAGCTTGACATAAGAAAAGGAACTCTACTTAGGATCCTTCATCCTGACTTGCAGAAGGCCATGGATCCTAAGGGATTCTCATCAAATGGAAGAAAAATGCTCTAGAAGGGATATCTATCAAAGGATCTAATGGAAATACCAAGCTCCAATGTCCCCTATAAATAATTCACCATATCACCTACTTCATCTAGGTCGAAATAAGTTGAGTAGATAGTGAAAGGTTCATCTTAATCAGTAGGTATGTGAATGAGATAGGTTTCCACATAATTAACCTATGGCATGGAAGATACCACTTGCACATAAGGAACATCTAGGGAAGATGGTTGATTGTGAGTCAAATTAGGACCAATGAATGAAAGTTGGTCAATAGTCATGACTCTTCCTTCATGTGGGAAACACATCACACAAAATATTGAAGAGACAAGAGCTCCAATGACATAAACATTGTCCCGCCCAAGGAGTAAATTAAAATCCAAAGGGCCTTGGACTACCATCACATCAATATAGACAAAATTTCCTCCCAAAGTAATAGGTAACTAAGGAAGGACCCTTAATGGTTAATTGGTTCCTTTGTTAAAAGCCACAAATTTTGGGTAAATGACACAAGTTGCAGAGAACCTAAATCTTATTTTGAGGAAAAAATACTAACATGTTTTCCTTAATCTATGATTGTGCTAGGTACAACTACATTATAATCCTATACTCTGTTATAGAAGGGCATGAGAGGAGGAAGACGATATCCTGCTAGTTGACTCGAATCAAAGGAAGTGACCATACTACTTGGAAGTGGTACCATGGGAATGGTAGAACTACCCCCTTGTGCTATGGGAATCAGAGAACTACTCGCTAGTGTTCATTGGAAACTGACGAAATGAGATGAACTTCACTCTCTATGGGAAAATTATGATCAAATGAAGGTGGAATCAAGTCAATCATTTTCTCAACCAATGATTTGTCAGAAACAGACTCATGGGATTCATGTTCAGAGAGAGTAGGATTGATTGGATTAGTATTTTTATCAATCACTTCATCAACTATTGGAGAATTAGGTGAAAGCTTCCAGTAACTAGCTGGGAGCCAATGCTAAGAAGTGTAAGGTTTTCCAACCATTTTGAGGCTTCATTGATATAAGGAAAAAGGTGATTAGGATGATTCCTTTCACATAACTTACAAGGAAATTTGACTTTACCTTTTTTCCAATGGACCTTAAAATCAATAGTTGATGGTTTATCACTAGCATGATCTCCAAAGGTTGATGTGAGCCTGTAGACCACACTTCCAATATCTTGGGAATACTAGGAAAATATCTAAGAAGATGATCACCCTTACATAACTTGCAAGGGGATTTAACTTTGTGGGGCTGATTGGAAGGTTTATCCATAATAGTTGCATCTATAACATTGGTTTGTTAGTTTCCCTCCTTCTTATTTTGTTTCTTCTTCTTTATCCTTTTCTTCTCCTTCTTAGCTTCCTAGTGACTAGAATCAAGAATTTCACTAGGCGAGGACGAAGAAAGGGATGAGGAAAAAATAGGTGAAGAAGGAAAAGGGTCAACATTAGGATGAACTTGAGGTTCATATGGTTCAGGTGTATGAGAACTTGGTTGAGGAGTAGTTTGGACATTCAGAACCATAGGGGTTGAAAACAACCAAACTAGTAAGCTAATGGTAAATTTGGGAAGGGACAAAGTTTCCATATGAGGATCAAAAATATTTTCAAAAGGAGGGAAAGGACATGGATTCCTATCAGAGGGGTTTGCTTGGCTGGTGCACTCAGTAAGTGTTTCCATTAGTCTCAACCTAAGATCCACTAAGGAGTTTTTCCATGGGGAGGATGTTATTCCATGATCAACTAATTCATTTTAGAAATTAACAACACAAAATAAAACAAAGTGATAAACTAGAAAAAGGTTTACCAAGCAACCGTAAACTCCAATATACATCTTGGAGAACTAAGGAAATTAACATATGTGTAGTAAATCTCTCTAAATGTTGTGTTCGGTGTGTCACAATATACAAGGTGGTTGACTCAGTTACCTGTGGCAAGGATAACAACCTATGGTGGAATTCAAAAATATACTCGATGGCACTTGGAAGTGCAGTCCATAATAGTGTTGTTTAATGCATAAATATTTGAGGAGAGCTTTCCCATATACTTTTCATGCATGAAGGTTTCTCCAATATGCGGAAAGGTACGTGGAGAACAATCCTATATACTCACATACGTGGAATGGTATTTCACCCACAGGATACAACAATGGAAAATGATAACAAATTCTACATTTAATGACACCAGAACACATCTTTATCCTAGACCTCTAAATGTTTGCGTTAATTTTGCAAATTCTCCTTAGGTTGATTCAATAAATTTTAATGTTTCTCTTCAATGAAGTTTAAATTTTGGGGCTCACCGCGAATGTCACCCAAATACTTAAAATGAAAACTAGCATGAGGAAATGAAATCTTTCTTATTCAATGAAAATCTATCTAAGGAAGGGAAGGGACAAAGAATATGCAACAAACAATATGAAATGATCAATGTGAAAAGCATAATTCCCTTTGAAATGTAACTGCTCCAATTTTGATTCAAACGAAAAACCCTAAATGCAAATATTTTTCTTTCCAAGTCACTTAATTTTTGAAAATAAAGAAAACTAAGATTCAAAGTTTAATCATTGATTCGAAGAATATTTCAAAATGATGAGTAAAACACCAATTCATCTAAACACTCAATGATAAAAAAAAAAATCAGTTTGCAAATGACCTAATGATAAGAACAAAGGAAGATGAGAGGGTGCAATGCTCTATCAGAAGATGAGAGGGTGCATTGGTCTAAGGATGCAAATTTATGCAATAAGGATTGCAATTGAGACTCATTGAAAGGTCTTCCTATGTTTTTTCTTAATTGAATAAGATAGTAAAGGTATAAAGAAGATTTAAGCAAATCATAATGGATAAATAAACCATCAAGGGAATACATTGCTCCCTAGTGGAGTCACCAGTTTGTTATACAAAATCTACGACTACAGAATGAAGTATCTTACCTTGGCCTAGTGGACTGGCCTAAAACAATATAAAAAAGGGGGACTGATGTCTTCCTTAAAGTAAATAGGTAACGAGATGAAGACTACCTAGGACCAATTGTATGATTCACTCCTTCATTGGTTTGTATGCTCCAATCCTACCTCCGATAGCTATAATTAGAACCTGCAAAATTAGACAACATAAGCCAACAATATAAGAAATCTATGTAGCATCATCAAATCACTTTATTCAATATATTAACATGGTATTAAAATACATGAAACCATAACATCATATATTGGAAAATAAAGAACTTTTTGATTTAATAGAAATGGAGTGTGTCACATAAAAAAATAGGTGTTGATATTTTATAAGAGATCCTCCAAGTTGACTTGTGATTTCCTTACCACAAAGTGCACATCTAATCACCCTAGTTCATGGAATGATATCTCTCACATGAGAAACATAAGGGTAGAATCACTCTCCAAAATCCAACCCCTTGCCTATGGATGGCAAGAAATATATAGGTGAAAGAGTTAGTTTATGAATTCTTATCCTTTACCCAATATGGGCTTGAGATCCACTCTTGATGGGAGGATGAGTTCAAGGGATAAGGGATGAATACTCCAAGGTAGGATAACATAGGATTCAAGACTTTCATTTGAGGTGAATAACTACAACAAATCCTAGAAGCTTCAAGATTAGTTTCTATTTTCCTGGATTTCTAGAATCAATGCACAACTAGCACTGAGAAACCTGATGGTGATCAATGTAATTGTAGAGTAGGGAAGCCTGGTAGTCAACAATTACCAATGAGGTGTTAGCTTGTGTTGGTCCTTAAAATGACTAAAATAAGGTACTTTCAGGAAAAAAATCAGTGATTAGAAACAATTATGCTTACGGATTTCTGTAGGGGGGATGACAAAGTGTTCAGAAGATGTGAATGATCCTATTTATAGGCATATTGACCACATGTGAGAAAATGGGCTATAACAACATGATAACTTGCTCTTCTTACATGTCAAACACATATATATTTCCAAAGGAAACTAACTAACTATTGCATGGAAAAATAAACAAATTTCTTTTCCAAGTGATCAAATGCATAACATTTATTCTTTCATGCATGCAAGGAGACATTTTCCTCTTACCAAAAAATCTAGTTGAATAAATGTACATAATCTTCGCCCAAAATAAAGTTAATACCATAGCTAATCCCTTTGGGGGTGAAAATACATATGAATTTTCCCAAAAGAAGGCTAAAACAATCAATATTATGTGATTTTACCTTTCTTTTCTCTAGAAATCTAATATCAAAACTATACTTTTCCATGCATGCAAGTGTATATGTTTCTCTAAAGAATTTTCCAAAGGAATATTAACACAATATAGCATATGGTTACTAGTGTTCCTCTCCAAGAATTTAATTCAATAAAGCATACAATGACATGTTTTTCCTCTTCTTTTCTTTTTTAAGAATTCTAACTCAACAAATGCTTCTTTTCATATATATATGTGTGTGTGTATGTGTGTTTATTTTTCAAGGAATATAACACACTATTCATTTTCCAAAATTTAGCTAACTCACTAGCTATTACGCATGAAATACATAATATTTTCCTATCATCTCACACATCATAAAAACTTGTAATATTTCCTCAAGAAATAATATGAATAAAAATTCATCCTAAAATAAGACAACCAATCTTCTTTTATGCAAAGCTTTTTTGGTGAACTCTTTCTAAAAAAATCTCCCCATCTCTTTTTGCATGACTTAAGCATCCCATGCATGTAAAATATTCATTTCCAGTGTACCCAATATACTAGATATTCTCTCTACATAAATAAGCACATATTCTCTTTAAGGTTCCAATATTTATATTTAAAATTATTATGCAAATGCTTAATGAAAACATCCTTGTAATATTTTAAATGAAATAGCTTAATTCCTTTTCAAGAATTATCAACATAATTGTTCTATTTTTGTTTATGCAAATAACTTATTTCTTTTCAAGAAATATTAACATAATTGTTTTATATTTTTATGCATACAATTAATTTATTTATTTTCAAGAAAATTAACACAATATTTATCTCTATATGTAAATAAACAATTATTCTTTTTGCAATGAAAATTCAAATGGAAACCCTATATTTTAATATGTTTTTCCTCCTTTAGCGGTCAAATTTGAAAATGGTTTCCAAATATAGGGAAATGAATTTTAAAAAAAAGAGGATTTGGTTGGTAATAAGTTCATTAAAAAAACCTCTCGGTTTTTAGAGAGGAATCATGGTTTAGAATATTCGAATGAATATTTGCAGTCTATGTTTTAAAATTTAAATATTAAATAATTTCTTATTTTAGTTATCAGTTTTCAAGAATTTGAAAATGAATTTTTGAAACAGGAAAAAGATTCTGTAGAAAACTGGATTATCTACTAAAACCTTTTTTCATTTTTACACATATATCATGGTTTGGGAGATACAAAAACATATTTGAAACTTATTTTTCAATAACTCATGCAATTCACACAATTATATAGATATGCAAATATTTTAAAAATTCAATGCACCTGAGATATTTTAAGAATTCAGTGAAAAATACTTATTCCTCTATGCACGAAATTACATGGAGGTTTTCCCAAGAAAAATAATTTTGATTCTGTAAGGCATGAAATTTTGGAAGAAAATAAATTCAATACTTATTTATTCATGCACCAGATGCAAACACAATAATTTTGAAAGAGCATAGTTACTTATATTTTAATGCATGGTTGGAATCCATCATTCCTCTGTATTTTATCATTAGTTCTCACATTTTATCATATGCTTACAATAAATAGAATTAAAAAATGCAATAGCTTTTCTAAATCCTAAAAACATTTTGTAAATCACCCATAAATCATTCCCTAAATAAGATGTTCCCTATATTCTAAAATCACTACATAAATTAATTTTTCCTAAATTCTAAAATCACTCCATAAATCATATTTTTTTTAATTCTGAAATCACTCGATAAATAATCCATAAATTTTTCATTTTTTTTTAAAGTAGTTTTTTTTTACTTTATGAACTCTATATATGTTATAAAACTATGACTAATTAATTCTAAAACTCATAAAATATACCAATTCGGAAAATACAATCGGAAAATACAATTTATTTACATAGAAAAATATAAATTCTTCTACGTAAAGAATTAATTTTATAATGTTTTCGTAATTAAAAATTAGAAAAATATTCGACATGTAATATCAATATAATAATTAAAAATATTTAATTATTTAACCGCACTCGTTTTACAAGACTTTTTTCGGTATCTTACGCTACAGATATTACATACTTCCCCTTTAAAGAGAACACTTTCCTTAGTGTTCTTCTTATGTTAGGAACATTAACTTTTATTCATAATATAACAATCCAAATAACAAACCTAACCATTTAAATAACAAACAATGAATAAAAAATATTGTTGTTATTATTTTACGTCACTCGCGAGATAGCGTAGCATTGGCTTACCATTAAATTGTTCTTCCCTCGTGTTAGTTTTTATTTTCCAACAACTACGAAAAAACATATTGGTAAAGAGTCGAGTGTGAAGTGTTACTGATATATAAGCAACGTGCAATCTCTACAAAACTTCTATTTTTAGTTGGCGCATGATTACTATTGCTCCGGGTGTTATAGTGTCCTGTACATGCTTGTTTAATTAGATGCTTTCATCTATAATGGAAAGAAATTTCGGATTTCACATCTCACACATTTCTCATGGAATCTTATATCGAATTATGTAGATGTACATCAATTTATTTATTGTGAGCAATATTTATGTTTTCAAAAATATCCGCTAGTAATCCGTCCATCTGTCTAAGATTATTGAAATAGATTGGAATGAAATGTAATTAGAAATTCCGTAGAGTTTCAAAAATTGAAGAGTCTTGACATGTTCAAGTCCAAACCTGCCCGCCAGAGGATAATACTCCTATTCTCTATAACCTGGATCAAATGTTTCTTAACCTCTGATCATTAATTACATTAAAATATTCTTGCTAATTTCATTAGCATGAGTGTTTCAAATGCAATATATTACATTTATGATTCAATTTCCAAATATGTTATATTTATTTTTTTCATTTTTTTTAAAAGTTAAAATGGCTTACTGAGCCCAAAGTTCTACAACGAAGTATAGGAGAAGATGTGTAACTTTATAGGTTAAATAGTATAATATAAACATTGTTTAAAATCTTCTTTATAGGTTTTAATGTTTTTTTATATATAGACTTCATTTTATATTTTTTCTAAATGCACAAATGCATCTTCCATATGTACGATCAAGGAATTTGTCTGTCGATTAAAATAAAAAAACAAATCCATGTTAGTTCATATTGTTGTGCTGCAGCAATTACTGTACCTGATATAATGCTTATAACTAGATCTAATTGTGGAAGGTATTTATTCTTATATATTTAGATTTCATTATGTTTTTAGTTTATTTTATTACAGGTTAAATTTCAATCACCTAGGCTCGATTTCGTTTAAATCAGGTTCTTTGTGTTCTAAGTTTGAGTTAGATTTAGATTTAGATGTGGGCAGGTTGGATTTTGTTTAAATAAAATTAAATTGATGTTGTTTAGGTTTTCTTAGACTCGTTGCCAAGGAAATTGAATATCCTATATGTTATAGGAATACGCTTTTGGTTGTGTTTCCTTGAATGATATTCAAATTCAGTGTCTGGGATGATAAGAAAAATCTTTCCATTAGATAAAAGGAATTAGCTTTCTTCTTTTGCATAGAAGAAGATGATTTATACTACTGCTTATGCTGAATCATAGTAGTGTAGGAGATTTCACCAACTTGTGAGAGTACATTCCATTCAAATATTTCAATCCATCAACTCATGCCCCAAAAGTTGTAATCTTATTTTAATCCACTCACACGAGATAAGAAAACACAAAGAATTATTACATTTTATGATTTCCTGCAATATCTTTTTATTTCTTTCCGTTTGATTTTATTAGATTGCAATAGCTAGTATTTTAGTTCATATTGCTCATAGCCTTACATCATTATTACTACATCATCCCATTCCACACTCTAGAAGGTATCTTAGTTTTCTTTCTATTTTTTATTTTCTCCCCTTAGAAACTTCATAATCACCTTAGATTATATGTAAAATTATGGATGGTACCAACAAATTATACTAAAAAAATAAAATCATTTCTTCTAGGCAAAATAGCCCAAAGAACAAAAAACCATAAGAAGTAGAAGTGCTTTCTAGTTCCTTCATCATCGAACAAAGATGACCATAGGAATTAGAAGTTATTTTTAGTCCCTTCACCATCAAACAAATATTTGATTACTTTTTGTACAGTAGAACCTTCCCACATTGGCTTACCCTTTGTCATAACATGTCATAAAGTGGTGAGAAACAATTTCATCTTATTCTTTTCACAATACAAAAGTAACGGCTTGCCAAAATTTTCTCTATAAGTCATCATAAGTTAAAAATATTTCAATGATGGAACATAGAAGAAACCTAAATTAGAGTGGATTGGAATTTTTCTGTTTTATAATTTAGATGATATGCTAGTAAAATAGAGGCTCATAACTCGTAGTTAGGTTGAAAAGTCGTCTTAGTTTGTTGTCAATGAAGAAAAACAACCACGTTGATACTTGAGCCTAATCATCACTTAACGTGAGGCTAAGGTAAAGTAGATTCTTTGAAGTTTATTTACATGCATGTCATTTTGTATTAGAGATGAAGAAAGTAGTATATAACCCTATCTTCCCCATAAGTGCCATTTGCTAGAAGGATCACATCATTCACAAGATATCTTTCATTACTTTAACTCCTTTATAATTCTCATCCTCCTCTAGTTTTCTAAGGATACAACTTAACTGAGTAAAATAATATTGGGGGTAATGGTCATCGTTGCTTTATTCCTCTATATGGTTTGAATAAAGATGTAGAGACTTTGTTAACTAAATTTACATATAAATTTGATATATGACATTCCTATCTCCATTTTCCATTTCAACATTAAAAAAAAATATCAATCATCAGGAGTCCTAGATGATCCCCACTAACTAAATATTAAGTTTTAGATAGCTCAAATTTTATGATGAAATAGGGTGACCTTCTGATAGAAGGTGAGGATAGTATTTTTGAACCACAATTTAACCCTTGGATTACATATAAAGAATTTAGGAGGTATAGAGGCCATCCATGGCTAACACCTCTAGATGGTTTGAAGAAAACTGTAATGACTTTCTTTACTAAAACTACATATGAAGTTGACATATAACTTTCCTCTATTCAATTTACTATTGGAATGTTAAAACTAGTATGAATCAGTAGGAGTTCAAATGAGTACCAACTTACTTGTCAAAAGCTTTGTACAAGTCCAAGTTTATGATGAAAGAAGGTGATGTTTTGATGGCTTGGAAGGTATCATGTTTCCCAAGTTACAAAACAAAAGAAATGGCAATACAAAAATCCAAATTCAACTTGTGGTGGGTTGAATGCATGAACATGGGTTACACGTTTGGGAAAAATGTCGTGATGAAATTTCAAATTTTAACTCTTTTATCGAGTTGAAGCCCTCAAAATTTATATAAGGATTGTGAATTTTGATTCAGAGTCAAAATAAAATTTGTGGAGAATTATGTTGTTGTTTGCATTTTTTTTAACAATAATAGGTACAGTCCACTTGGCTCAATTGACCACTCCGTAGAAATGGTTGCCACTATTCTACCTAGTAGAATGAATATTTTGTAAACGCCACAAGGGCCAACATGTCTCATGAGACTTGAACCCATGCTACCTGGGATACAAATCGTGAACCATACCACCTGAGTTATGTTCCTTTGACTTGTTTGCAAAAAAATTTACTACCATATAATATGTGAATTTTCCATAAATGAAATCATTGTCCTTCCCAATTCTTGCACATCTTAAGATGTATGTGTGTGTATTTGTAGCATAACTTAGCCTACAATGTGTAACTTTTAATAAATATATGTATGAGCATGACATGCATGGGGAGAACTATGTTTGACATATTAAAAGTGTTTTTTTAATGCAAAATATATTTTTTATTATTTTTCGAAGTTGGTGAAGTAATATTTCAATTTCATTTTGCATACACATGTATTCATGTAATATTTTTTTCAATTGTTTAAATAAATTGAAAAACAAAGAGTATCATTTTGAAGAAGACTCATAAATGAAGATAGTGGTATTTATTTTTAGCCTCTTTGAAATTATCCAAAATAATTTTATGTTTAAAAGAAATTAGATGAAAAACATAACATGAATTCAAAAGTATCGAACTCATATGTCATTGGATAGAGGATTCTTTCACGAATCCAACATGCTCAACTCTTCCACTTAAGGACATATTTTGCTAGGGTACAAAATGGAGTTGCAGAAAAATCTACAGAAGGGTTGCAAAAAATGTGATTTTTAAGACCTCGGTAGCTCGACTGAGCACTTAAAACACTTGATTGATTGCTTGAGTTCTAAATTCAAAATACCTCAATTGTATGGTAAAGAAACCATCGGTCGAGTCATAAACGTTGTTTACCAGCAACTCAACCAAGCTTATATCTTGATCAAGCCATTTAAAAACTAATCGCACACCAACTTTTACTAATGGAATTGATGTTAAATGCTACAAACTAAGATCTCGATCAAAATTCTGCTGTCAAACCAAAAAAAGAAAACAATCCACATCCAAATGCATGAAAAATTAATAGCAAACATTCACTCATAGAAAAATATTTGAACATGAAAATAGCACAGGAGTTCACAACAAACATGGGAAATTGGAGATTTGGATCTCAAAAAGGAAAGAAATTGCCAAGCACAGAGGAAATGTGAGAAAAAACTAGAGAAAGGATAAGGAAAAGACAACTAACATTGATCATGCAATACAAGAAATTCATGCAAATACAGGTAATTCAAGTTGTCTCACTTCTCATATTACTTGCTCCATATTGTATGCAAAATGTGTAGACTAATTAGTGGTTATCGACCAACCAAAATTTAAGAAGTTCTTTTGTCTTAGCAAGCAATTAACTTATCCCCTTCACATCTCAATTTGTTAGTTCCCACCACAATAGGATTGTAAGATTCAATTCGCCTTTTGATCAATATTAATTTAATATTGACCTATATAAATTATAATTTTTTATACAATTTGTCATAAACTTACAAAAAAATTTCTAATTTAAATAATAGAGACTAAATTGTTTTGAAATACTTGTTATATGCTCCTATAATTAGAATTATTTTTAAAATTAAAATATTTTACCAGTTATTTTATCTTTGAACTTTGCCACAGTCCTCTCGGCCCTTGTGTTTATAATATTATTTATACTCTATTTTACACCACCTTTGACTCTCTTTTGTTACTTTATGATATGCATTATATCAGTCTCAATCTCATTTTATAAGATACTTTGGATTTATATTTTTAAGTGTGAAGGAAGGAAATAATGATAATACACTCTAATGTGCCTAATAAATATAAAGCATAATATAATGATGGTTTATTTAAAAAATAAAAATTGATATTAATATTTTTTTTAAATATGAATTTATTTTTCACTCGTTATAAATTAAAAAATAAATAGCTATCTATGGTGAAAAATTGGATTCCTCAACCCTCAATGTGATAAGGTATTAGACCTAAAATATTATTTAAATCCTTCATGTGGCTAGCCCTACTGTGTGATAATGGGGAATTATGTGGCATCCACTCATACCATGGTGGTCAACTTGTGAAAGGCATAACTTCTGTTTATGAACTTCAATTAAAATGATTTTCACATTTATGGAAAGGCTCATGTGTGTGTGTGTGTGCATGCGCGCGCGTGCGTTGGATCCCAAAATACCAAAAATTTCATTTGATGCCTCAAAATAGCCCTAGAATTGTTTAGACCCCAATTTCGCAAACTAGGACCTGTTATTAAAATGGATCTACAAGTTAATTCCTCCATTTTTCTCTACCTAGAAAGTATCAAGGTAGATGAAAAGTTGTATGAAGATACAATCTAGATCATACCTCCCCATTTATGGATGATTTTCATCCCTAAAATATTTATTGGATGAGGTGAGGACAATTTTCCATTACCTCTCCTTGTAGTACCATTTTTCTTTTCCTAGAATTTGTCCTTTCAACCTAATATGGAAAACTTCATACTACCCATATCTTGTATCTATGGAAATTTTATACAAATTTGTCTTTTTCCATCTCGACTTGATCATTTTGGTGTTAAGTCATCTTGGATAGGTAGTGATGGGCCTCTAAATTAGACATAAATTAAGGCCCGTGCCTCTAAATTAAACATAAATTAAGGCCCATCTGACCATCCTTTAGCACATTAAACCTCTATTTTTCAATTAGATAATGTATTTTTAACTTTAATACGTTCATTAGGAAGGTTTATGAATAATTGCATATTTGTGCCTAATATTATTTATTTTTGTGGAATATTGTGAGAATATTGGGCAGATTATGAAGATTTGGAGGAGGAGATAATTTAGGGACTTGCTCCCTACTATAGGAGGATCAATATTAAATAATAAATGAACAAGATATTATGGAATTATGGCAAATATTGTGGAGCTCCAATGATTGAGAAAATCTAGGAATGTGTTCCTGTCATTTAATGCAGATTCCTAGTATTGGGAACGAGATCCACTAATCAAGGAATTTTGGTGGGGAAAGGTTCCTCATTTCATGGGGAATGATTCCTAAGCATTTTTTATAAGTACCAACTCAAATTTTCCTCTGGAGGTGGATTCTTATTAGTCTTCTTGTGGAGAGAACTCGTATTTTTGCAAGCTCCATTGTAATTTCTTGCAAGGATTTAATTGCATTGATGGAAATAATGAATATTGGTGACATTCTTAGCTTCTAGATATTGGTCTCCTTCATATGACTTTTATTTTCCTTGGGCTTGGCCATCCCAGGAGCCTCATATCCATTTTATATCATTTTCTTTTCTTCTTGTCACTTCTTATTCATGTGCATCTCTTGTTCTTGTTTCTTTCTATTTCTGCATTTAGTATTAATGATTTCTTGTTGTAGGATTGGGTTAAATGGTTCATGTAAGTTATTTTTCAAGATCAAAATCATCATTTCCTCCTTGGAAACGATTTGTAAGGTCATAGTAATCAGTGAGCTACTTGGATTAGTTTGCTTATTCCCAAATCTAGATTTCTGGAACTTTTTTGTGGCAAAGATCAATAAATTTCTGCTATAATTTATACCATGCTAACAAGCTTCAATCAAGTTGGTTCCACTTGAATTATAAACAAAAAATTATAGTTAATAACAAAAATTACCCCATTGCATTTTCACTTGATTAGGTTAGGCATTTGATAGATTTACTAGCTCACTAGTTCTCAAATTTCTAAATTTTAGATTAGTATTTTTCTGCTATTTTTTAGCATGGGTTAACAAAGGTCTTTTTGAGTGATTCCACTTGGAATGGAGACCTAATACATCCTACTCAATAAAAAAATTTGTCCCATCGAATTTGGATTTCATTTTCTGGGTTATTCAATGATTATAACTTCCTACAGTAAATTTGTAACATCCTTTAGTTTCCAGTAATAGCCTTACAACATGCATTGGCTTGCCCAGATTCATTCAGGAAGCTTGGTTATTGTTCCTTAGGGTTGAACCAAGACCCATATGGTCTAAATAAATGATTATGGAAGACTAAATACCACGTAGGACTCGCCTCTTTACCTATGCAAAACATTTCAGTGATATGGTTTAATGGACAAATTGATAGGTTGGATAATATAATGATGATTTTATTGATTTACACCTCCAATGAACTTTGTTAATGTATCTAAACTCTTTGAAATGTAATGGTTTACATTTATTTCATGATATTTATGCAATTAGAATAGGTTTCTTTCCTTGTACTTTCTTTCTTACAGTAGGTTAAGGTTTCCATTTTGAGCATTTCATTTTCTGCAATTAGTTCAAGATTTGACTTCAGTACATGCACTCCATTACATCATGACATCAAAGGAAGGAAACATTGTATGCTGCACATATAGTGCTAATACCTCTCAAGTTTGTACGAACCCTGGGTTGATAATTAAAGTCGGTAGCCTTGGAAGTTGCAACATTCTTGTTGCAATATCAAGGCTCATCACTTTTTGGCGTCGTTGTCAAGGAGGTGTCAAAGCATGCATTGTCTTATTCTCTAGTTGATTCATTTCTTTTACTTTCTTCATGAAAAAAAAATCATTAGGGATATTTCAGTTTGAAAACAAAAGAGTGCATTGAATTAGTGTTTTCATTGAATCATAAAAATAAAAATAAAAACTCCAACACCAACCCACCCCCCCATTTGATCACATGGTGCAGTAAGAGCCACATTGCCATTCATTTTTGTAGGCAGAAGAAATGGATGGAGATGCTGACAATGAGGAAGATCCTCTCGGATTTCCCATTCAACATAGTGATGTTAGTGTGAACATGAAGAACATCCCTCCATCTTTTCTTCCAAACACAAGGTCTAAGGTCAGAGGTTTCATAAAACTTTCTCTTTGAATTTGAAATCGTTTGTAAATCTTATGGTTACTTTTTAAACATTCAAAAATTGAGATTGTTTCCGGAAACATTGAAGGAGAGAGATCTTAAATAGTTCATAAGTCTAGGGACTAATTTGATAATATCATGGAATGGTATGCAAAAGATATTTCTAGAAAAATATAAAGACCATAACCTTATAGAAGAAATATTTAGAATGAATCAAAAAGAAGATGAGAGTCTTGAAGATCTAATAGAGAGGTTCATGTATAATGTCAAGAGGGAAAAAATACATCATTTAGGATCCAACACACTAAAAACCCTCTTACTTAGAACAATTAGGGATGAATGGATTAATCTCCTTGATCTCATGATAAGAGGTGATGCATACCAATTATCATTTGAAGAAATTTGTGAAACATGCAAACACATATCAAGAGGAAGGGCAAGCATAAGTAAATCAAAATCAAGATTGGTAAGTCAAGCTAAACTTGGAAATTTGTTTGATGAATTTAAAATAGAAATTCTTAGCAATCTAACTAAACAAGTAGAAATGTTAAGAATAAAAAATGAGCAAAAAGAAGATGTTTATATTTGTGTTTTCCATGTAGAATCACATGATGTTAAATATTGCCCCTCATTACCCAAGTTGAAGGAAGTTTATTAAGAGAACAATGGAGCAAGTCAATTACCAATGCAGCTATGTTATGTAGCTCCAAGAGGACCATAGTAGCCTATTCAACCTAATATGATGCAAGATCCCAATTCACAATTTCAAGCTTATGCACATCCATCTCAAAGTAATTACAACACACCCTTTCCTTGGTAACATTGGCCATCTCAACCCCAAAACTAATCTTGGCAACAAGGTTGGCAGGGAACTTATGGTAGCCATCACAATATCCTCTATATTGTCCTCAATATCCTCCATACCCAACTCCATGTCATCCCTACCATCCACCACAACCACAACCCCAACCACATCCATCTCAAATATCCACTCACACTCAACTACCTATACCACCATTTCCAAACCCACACGATCATGTAGCTCAACCCACTTACAATGTTGAGATACAACACTTCCAAATATCTCCTCTTGATCCCAATGGTATTCATCTCAGCTCAGGAAGAACATTACAAAAAAGAGATTTTCTTGATTCCATTGGAGGACAACATGCAAAAAAAAAGATTCAAAAGAGAATACCAAAGAATCATGGGATGCACTTGATGAAGAGCAAACATCAAAATTAGAGGTTGAGAAATCTCCCTCATGGTTACCATCAAATCCTCCATGTATTCAAGAGAACAATCAGCAAAAAGAGGAATGTTTGAAGATCATGGTACAAGAATACATGAAGAATGATTCTGATAAGTAATCAAACTAAGGGCATCAAAGTTATATTGAAGTTTGGTCCCAGATAGTCACTAAGTTGTAGCAACACTCTCTTCTTAGAATCATGGGATGCACTTGATGAAGAGCAGACATCAAAATTAGAGGTTGAGAAATCTCCCTCATGGTTACCATCAAATCCTCCATGTATTCAAGAGAACAATCAGCAAAAAGAGGAATGTTTGAAGGTCATGGTAGAAGAATACATGAAGAATGATCTAGATAAGCAATCAAACTAAGGGCATCAAAGTTATATTGAAGTTTGGTCCCAAATAGTCACTAAGTTGTAGCAACACTCTCTTCTTCAACTATGCTTGATATCATCAAATTCAACGCAATCGGTATCTTACATCTAGGTACATCTCAAAGAATACATTTCAAGCCCACACATCAATTTTTTTGTCGTCTTGATGTGCACATGGCTCCATTGGAAGTATTCTTATACTTGAAAGTGATTTTGCTTTTCAAGTAGAGTAGGGTAGAAAAAAATGAAAAATAAGAGAAAAAAATAAAAATCTCATGTGAAAACCTCCTTTGAGGCACCTAAGATTGACTCATTGATTGAAAACCTTGATGAGGCAGTCAATGGGTTGGATAAAGAGAAAAAGAAAAGATCCTAGGTGAAAACCCCCTTTGAGTTGCCCAGGCATACCTACTGGTTGAAAACCTCATTGACGTAGCTAATAGACCTAAAAGAAAAAAAGAGAAAAAATAAAAAATATTCGCTCCATGTATCTCTTTGATGAATGTATCTACCCTCCAACATCTCCAAGCAACAAAAACAAGTTAGTACCAAAGAAAATAAAAAATTGGTCAAAATTCTATTCAAGGGAAGTCAAACTTGGACTTTCTCCTCCTTTGCTCAGATGCTTCAAAAGGACCAATGCCATTCCAATCCATCACCCTCATCTATTTCCACTATCCACTCATCATTCCCAATACTTTACCACTCATTTTCCTTGTTGTCCTAAAATACTACAGAAATGATTTGTTTTACTACAGGGAACAGAAATACATAGAGTAGAAAACTATTTTTTTCATATCTTGAAAACCATGCATCCATTTTCCAAAATGTTTCAGTTGGAGATGCATATGGATGATGGTAACATGCTCAAGCGATTTTAGAAAATTCCAGTGCACAATTTTTGAGAAATTGACCTCCATAACCTACATCCATTTTTGGATTTTCTTGATATTTTTGCATCCATTTAAAAAGTTGTTTCATGGGGAGATACATATGGACGTTGGTAAGATGCTCAAGAAACTTCAGAAAATTCCAATGCATGGTTTCCAAGAAATCAGCCTCCATCAACTTCAACCATTTTTATCTTTTCTCGAGATTTGTGCATCCATTGGCCAAGATGTTTTATGTGGAGGTTCATAAGAATGATGGAAACATGATTAGAAAATTTCAGGTTAATCCATTCTACCAGTTGGGAGATATGGACAAAACAAGTTGGCTACAAGAGGTTGCCCTAAATTACTACAGGAAGATCTTGTAATACTACAAGATGGTCGAGAAGAAGCTACAAGAGGCAATATGATTGGAGAAATGGGTAAAATGGTCATGTATTATTTAGGGAATGTTGATATAGTTCCCTCAAGACCACTTTAATCACTCATCAACTCCATCTAACCAAAAATCCATCTTCAAATTCTACTCTACTTAATATATAATATAATATAATATATTAATAATATAATATATATATATATATATAATATAATATATTTATATATATATATATAATAAAAATAAAATAAAATAAAATAAATTGCTATCAACTTTTCCACAACATCTTGATGATGTTAACATTGTCCTTATACCTCTTATGAATTTACATAAATTCCACATGCATCAATGAGGTCTTGAAAAGGAATTAAATGGGTGCTACAAGAAGAGGATTCCTCTTATAGGCAGACTACACAGTTACAATAGATTTCAATATCAATTATTTTTTAATTCACACAGTAAAAGATTGAGCACTTGAAATAAAATTGCACACAACAACCTTATCAGTCAAAGAATTAGAAAGCTATGAAGACTTGTAAAGAAGCAAGCAAAGAAAACTAGCACCTCCATGGAAGTAGGGATCGATCATTAACTCAGCAGCAACATGCATGCCTCTCCAACAACCATCAGGTAGGTATAGGTATGAAATATACCTTACCTCTTCTCTTGAGCATATTATAGTTAGAAATTTGTTGCCAATGCATGAGAGATGAGGTTTTATAAGATAAGGATGGGTCATCAGTCTCAGCCACCTTCAACTAGTTAATTGTAGTTTAATCCTTCACTCATGCAATGTGGAAAAACCAAATTATGAAGGGTGATGATTTCAAGAAATGGGGACAACAATTAAAAGAATAAATTTCTGCAAATGCCAAGTCACCATAGCACTCTAAGCCCTCCATGCACTTCATATCAACTATCTATCCATCATTCATCTATCCCATTTCATAAGAAAAAAATTAATAATTTATAAGAACAAACCCTACACTCTGTCTCACCCTGAAAATTTCTTGAAAAACAAATAGAGCATCCTCTCCATTTTCACAAACCTACACTACTTCCTCTGAGCCATAGCATCATCCTCCAAGCCCTCTACATCATTTTTCGTCACTCACATACAATTAGATGACCCTAAAAGAGGAGGAATGTTTGCTATAGGAAAGCAAAAAGATGCTACAAGAAGGAAGAAAGGAAAAAATTGTGTTAAAACCCAAAATGGCAGTGCCTAAGAGAGACCTAATCAAAACAGAGAACTCCAAGGCCATTAGAAAATCATCTAGGCCACAAAAGAGAAGAATAAGGCAACAAAAGTAAATAAGGCATTCACCATCAAAACAGAACTGAAACTGCATTAATGAAGGCTTTCCAAGAGGCATCTAATCTATTTCTAGCTTTTGTCCAAGGCCTAAAAGATGTTATAGAAATGGGATAAAGGCATGGAAGTCAAGTTGAGGGCCTACCCGAGGCTCGAACTATCATTTCTACTCAAAACGGGTTTAAACATGGTTTCATGTAGTTTTGACATGAATTAATACAAGATGTCCTAGTTCACCTCTAAAGGCATTTTGAAGGTTCCAGAGGTGTCCAAATGGTGGAACAAGGTAGTAGAAGGTTGGAAAAATATGTGGAAGACCTTGCCAAACTGAAAATTATTCAAGAACCCATCTTGAATAAGGGGAAGAAGGCTGGGTAATGGTCTCAAGAAACACTGTGATTTTTTCTATGCACAAGCAGTTTTGGAAAAATGAGTGAAAATGAAATGAAGGTTTCAAGGGAGAGGATATGAATGAAATGGATCTAGAAGCCAACAAAGTTCACTTGCAAAGAGGAAAGTTATGTTTTTGCTTGAAACATTGTTAAACAATCATGACAAGAACAACTACAATTTTGTGCTTGTCCTTGCAGAACTTACAACCAAGATTCTTAAGAGAAAGGACTAAGGAACGCACAACAGAGAGGCCACCAGGACCATGAATGAGGCACAATGAGGTCACTAACTTGCTTAGAGGATGAGAAACACTTTCAACAAGGGGGTATGATGGGCCTCTAAATTAGACATAAATTAAGGCCTATCTAACCATCCTTCAGCACATTAAATCTCTCTTTTTGTATTAGATAATTTATTTTTAACTTTAATGTGTTCGTTAGGAAGGTTTATGAATAATTGCATATTTGTGCCTAATACTATTTATTTTTGTGGAATATTGTGAGAATATTGGGCAGATTATGAAGATTTGGAGGAGGAGACAATTTAGGGACTTTCTCCCTACTATAGGAGGATCAATATTAAATAATAAATCAACAAGATATTATGGAATTATGGCACATATTATGAAGATCCAATGATTGAGAAAATCTAGGAATGTGTTCCCTGCCATTTAATGTGGATTCCTAGTATTGGGAACTAGATCCACTAATCAAGGGATTTTGGTGGGGAAAGCTTCATCCTTTCACGGGGAATGATTCCTATGAATTTTTTATAAGTACCAAGTCAAAGTTTCCTCTAGCGGTGGATTTTTATTAATCATCTTGTGGAGAGAACTCGTATTTTTGTGGCTCCATTGTAATTTCTTGCAGGGATGTAATTACATTGATGGAAATAATGAATATTGGTGACATGTTCAGCTTCTAGATCTTGGTCTCCTTCATAGGACTTTGAGTTTCCTTGGGATTGACCATTCTAGGAGCCTCAGAGCCCTTTTGTATCATTTTCTTTTCTTCTTGTCACTTCTTATTCACATGCATCTCTTGTTCTTATTTCTTTCTATTTCTGCATTTAGTATTAATGATTTCTTGTTGTAGGATTGGGTTAAATGGTTGATGTAAGTTATTTTGTAGAATAACAAGCATCATTTAATCCTTGGAAAAGCTTTGGAAGGTCATAGTAATTATTGATCTACTTGGATTAGTTTTCTTATTCCCAAATCTAGATTTTTGGAACTCCTTTGTGGGAAAGAACAATAAATTTCTTTTAATTTTTAGAACATGCTAACGAGATTCAATCAATTTGGTTCCACTTGCATTACATAAATAAATTAAAAAAAAAAAAAAAAAAAAAAAAAAAAACCTTAATAGTTAATAAAAAAAATCACCCCATTGCATTTGCACTTGATTAGGTTAGGCATTAGATAGATTTATTAGGTCACTAGTTCTTGAATTTTGTAGATTTTATACTATTGATTTTCTGCTATTTTTTAGCATGGGTTAATAGAGGTATTTTTGAGTGATTCCAATTGGAATGGAGAAATTACCCCATTGCATTTTCACTTGATTAGGTTAGGCATTAGATAGATTTATTAGGTCACTAGTTCTTGAATTTCTAGATTTTATACTATTGATTTTCTACTATTTTTTAGCATGGGTTAACAGAGGTATTTTTGAGTGATTCCACTTGGAATGGAGACCTAAGACATCCTATTCAATAAAAAAAATGGTTCTATCCAATTTGGATTTGATTTTCTAGTTCATTCGATGAATTATAACTTCCTGTAGTAAATCTGTAACATCCTGCAGTTTCCTGTAGTAGCCTTCCAACATGCATTTACTTGCCCAGATTCACTCAAGAAGCTTGGTTATTGTCCCTTAGGGCTGAATCAAGACCCATAATCTCTAAATAAATGATTAGGGAAGACAAAATACCACTTAGGACTCGCCTCTTTACCCATGCAAAACATTTCAGCGATTTGGTTTAAAGGATAGATTTATGGATTGGATAATACAATGATGATTTTCTTGATTGCCACCTCCAATGAACTCTGTTTATGGATTTATACTCTTTGAAATGTAATGGTTTACATTTATTTCATAATATTTATGCAATTAGAATATGTTTCTTTCCTTGTACTTTCTTTCTTGCAATAGGTTAAGGTTTCCATTTCGAGCATTTCATTTTCTGCAATTAGTTTAAGATTTGACTTCAGTACATGCACTCCATTACATCATGACATCAAAGGAAGGACACATTGTATGCTGCACATATAGTTCCAATACCTCTTAAGTTTGTACGAACCCCAAGTTTATAATTAAAGTCGATAGCCTTGGGATTTGCAGCATTCTTGTTGCAATACCAAGGCTCATCAGGTAGGACATGTTCCTCCTCCTAATCCAAGATGGAAGGTTCATAACGTTTTGAATTCTCCACATTCACTACGAAGTAAATTCCCATGTATGGGGGTGGATTGATTTTGTTTCCATTATCTCCTTCCTTCTTCAATACCTAAAAAGGACCACACCACATGGCCTTGATCTTCTTACTAGGACATTATAGTCTTTCCTTGTTTAGCTGTAACCAAACTATATCTCTCACTTTGAATGATTTCTCTATTCTATGTTGATCACGTCAATTCTTGTATATTTTATGTGACTTCTTCAATTCCAACTGTACTTTCAAATGAACTTGCCTACTCGTTTTGAAAAGCTTATCTTTTAATGCTTCCCCATTTGATGCCATCCCTCACTCCTCCATGTTTTTGGGAAACAAATAAAGGTGTACCCCTTTCATGGAAACTCATAATGAGGAAGGAAACATCTAATAATGTATTTAATTTTTTTGATGCAAACTAGTTGGGAAACTTACAATAAAGAAGGAAATATATAAAATATGTATTTTAGTTTCCTCATGCAAATTATTTGGGAAACTTAAAATAAGGAACGAAATATCTAAATTAACATTTTGTTTTTTCCATGCAAAACTATTTGTAATCAATAATAATAATGCCCTTTGCTTATAAAAGGTGACCTCTCCCTCATAATAGAATGACGGTATTCTTTTAAGGATCTCATTGTTTACCTCTCTGTTGTTTCATTGTGTCATGTATGATTAATAAGTTTAAGTTCTACATGTAAATCAATTGGTATCAAAGTGAACAATCTCTGCAGGATATTACTCAACATCAAAGAGTAGATGGGAAGCCCTCCATTTGTTCAAATAATTTTTTTCATAAACTTGTGGCTTAATAGTTCCACGCCCTTAGTTTTTCAACACCCTTCCCAATGGTCCTCCCCCAAGATGATTGGAGCAGTCTAATAATTAATATATACATTTCAATCCATTTGGGTGGATGAAAATCATCACCTTGTAAAGCAACCTCATTTAAGGAATCACCCAAGGACTCACCAATCCAATATTTAGCGATGGAGCTTCACGATCTAATAAAATTCAGAAACATAGACACCCTTCAGGGTACATGCAACTAGATACATACTTTCAATTGTCTAAATGTTTAGGCCAAATGAATTGACAAGTTGTTGATTCTTAGATTTTCAGTCTCTCCAGCTATTTCAGAACATGTCTTCGGATGAAAGAGGACATGAAGCTTCAAATTTCTAGTCTACAACAAGAAGGCATGGCACAAGCATGGTGGGATACACAATTAGATAATATATCCTTGGTTATTAAGCTCAGAGAGATAAAAGAGACCAACCCTACTCACATCACATATTGGGATGATTTATGCAGGAATTAAGATCATGCTTCTATCCCCCAAGATATCTCCATAATATCCTTATAGAATGGTTGCAACTTCTCTAACTACTGAATCAATAAGTATAAGCCTACATCAAGGTCTTTTGAAAGTTGTGCATTTTGCTACATATCTTTGATCTAGAAGAGGTACTCATTCTCAAATTTAATTACAGTTTGTTAATGTTATTTTGTCGATAAGTTGAATTGTTCGATGACCCTTCCTTGGACAAGGCCTTCCTTCGTGCCTTGGCCATGGAACATAAATTTTCTCCTTGGATCCAATCTCCTCAAACTATATATGATCCCTCTCCTTCTAGTCCTTCTCACACTGATCCTTTTAATTTGACTCCTACCTTATCCTCCACACCTCACAATACCCTTTGGTGTATCATCCATAAGATCAATTCGTGTACTTATACCAATTTTCGAGCGCCTAAAAATATGTGCACCAAAAATACCCTTTTTAATTAATTTAAGGAACTATAATCCCTTCCCTCTCTTGTAGTTGTTTCTCTCGACAATCCTATTGAAGTGGACCCCTGTCATGACTACTAATGAATTTAGCACCCATATTACACCTCTATTTACCCATAATTATCATATCAAGCATGAATTGGCTACTCTTATCCTAAAAAATGGGATTCAAAAGAATATTATACCCTAGGACTTAGTTCAATGCCTTAATCTTCCCACCACTCTACACCTAGCCCCATATCAGCTTGGTTACGTACAAAAATAAAGCCCTCATCTTAATGTATCCCAACAATGTGCAGTGACCTTTTCTACTAGCCCTTTTTGAGATATTGTGGTGTGTGATGTTTCTCCTCTTCATTTGATCGATTTATTACTTGGAATTCCATATTAATATGTTTTTCACATTATTTCTCATGCTAAAGATCATCAATACCACTTATAGCATGAGGGTTTCAATTATGTGCTCACATCCTATTTGCTTAAACCAACACAATCTCTTACTAGAAAATATCTCGTTACGAAATTTATTTTGAACCAATGTATTTTGAACCAATGTGTTTCTTTGTGTTTGGTTCACCTTGTCAAACCAAATAACAACATTGATATGGTACCCCCTGATATGGTTCCCTTGCTTTAAGAATTCACAAATGTATTCACACAACCCATGGGGCTACCCCCAACATGATCTATTGAACACACAAGTGGTCTTGTTCCTTGTGCTTCTTTTCCCAATGCCCCAATCTATCACCTCACTCCTCGAGTGGCAGTGGCGATAGAACCACAAGTTGCAAAAGTGCTAACATCTAACAATATTCATCCTTCATGATCCTCTCCATGTGCATCATTCACTTTTATTATTCCCAAAAAGGATGATTTTGAATGGCATATAGTGATAAATTACCATGCCCTTAATAAATCTACCATTAAAAATTGATATCCCCTACCCCATATTAGGGATTTGTTGGACCACTTACAAAGGGTTTTCTTCTTCACAAAGATGGATTTGAAATTTGGCTACCAAAAAGTTCGCATGCATGTAGCAGACACATGGAAGACCACTTTGAAGACAAATTTTGGGTTATTTGAATGGTTGGTCATGCCATTTGGGTTGACAAATGTGCTGACCATATTTGTGGTATTAATCAATGATATGTTTAGGACACATCTGTGTAAGTTTGCGGCCATTTATCTTGATTTGGGAAAAACATATATAGCACGTCCGCAACACACTTGAGCTATTGTGGGCACATAAAATTCAAGTAAAAGATAATAAACCCTATTTAGGAAAACCATTAATTCAATATTTGGAATCATACTTGATTTAGAAGGAGTTCAACTAGATCTCTCTTGAATACGTGCTTTGGGAAAATGAGAAATGCCTTCCAATTATCATGACCTCAAGAGTTTCATGGTAGATATTAGTTTATATAGAAAATTTGTCTCACATTTTTCCCATTTGGCTTTCCCTTTACACTAGTTGTCTAATAAAGTAAAATTTATTTGGGATATCGGGGTTGAGCGTTATTTTTCTAAGCATAAGAAGGCCTTATAATTTTCTCATGTTCTCCATTTTCTAAATATGCATCAACCATTTGAAATAGAAATTGATGCCACTTAGTTTTCCATTAGGGCTATTCTTAAATAGGGAGGTCATTTTGTACCATACCATTCTGAGACTCTTGCAGAGGTCAAGCTTACTAATTACAACACCTATGACAAGGAATTCTATAACTTAGTGAAAGAATTATGGCAATAACACCATGATATTCTTCTCAAAGAAACCATACTCCATATCAATTGTCATCCACTAATATTCATCAACTCGTAGAGCAATGCCATCTGAAGTGGGGTGCTTACATTTAGCATTTCTATCTTATTAAATATATGAAGGGTATAACTAATGAAATATATGATTTGTTAAGTTTACCAACTACTTAGGTCCTACACATTATATAGTTTCATTGTGCCACTTTTGATGTCTAGAAAGAAAAGTATGCAACATATCAACCAAACTCCCTTTGTTGATTATAACATTCATTATGGTTGGTTATAGATTTATATAGGGGCTTCACTCAATGAACCTAAGACATATCACGTGCATTCATGACATATTAAAAAATACCCATAATTTGACTACATATTGGAAAATACCTGTAAAAATCACATTATTTAACCCCTTACCAATACAAACTCAATACACCTTCTTAATTTAGAAAACCAATACTTTCACTAGATATTGTAGTTATCCATCTTTTCATTAACATTTTTATACCCCTTTCTAATTTTTCATTAGCTTAAGCTCCATTTTTTATATATAACAATATAAAAACCCTTAACCTATATATCCCCCAATATATCACGCCATTTTTTCCTCAAAATATATACCCCAATATGAACCCACGTGGTATGGTATTGCTCCCCCAATGAAGCCCCCTATGTAAATTTAACCAACTATGTGTTCCATAATCTAATGATCATCTCCTTCTCATCCATGAAGCACATGCCTCTTCATGTAGGGAAGATTTCAACATAGGCACGACTATTATTAATATTCAGTACCACTTCTACCAGCCTGCCTTACCCAAGAAAGTAAAAAAAAATAATTCGAGCATGCTCACTATGTTCACAAATAAAGTCATCGAACCGTAAGCATGGTCTGTACCAAACTTTACCTATGCCTTCTTTCCCTTTGGAATCCATTTCCATGGACTTTCTGAATGGTATTCCTACTACTTTCCACAAACATGATGTTATTTAGGTAATGGTATGTTTTTTTTCTAAGATGGCTATCTTTCTTCCCTATCATAGGACTACCTTTGCTGCTTAGACTATGAATATCTTCTTTTGTCATATTTGGGCACAATTTGGATTGCATAGTAGCATTATTTCTAATTGATATTCTTGTTTTCTTGGTATCTTTTGGTGTACTCCCTCATCTATGTTAGGTTTTCAACTTCATTTATCCACCACCTTTCACCCACAAATGGATGGTCAAACTAAGTTTATTAATCATACCTAGGTTCACTCCCTTTATAGTTATTTTTCAAAGAAAAAATGATGGGATTCCTTATTTTCACATTATTTAGCATTGTTACAATAGGGCCACACACTCCTCTGCTATGTTTTTCCCTTTCGAAGTTTGTTTTGGGTTTCAACCAAGTGCACCTTTTGAGATTCCATTAACTATCACTCCTTGTGGTTCTGCAAATAAAAAATAGGAACAAAAATCAACTTGGCATTTTATACACTCCATATCTAGTTTCATCCCTAGGTAATTGCTACTTTGCAAGTTTCCCAAGATTATTCCAAACAAAGGCATGAAAAACATCACACTTTCTTGTTATTTCAACTAGGAGATCACGTATAGCACTTGTTAGATAGGCAATGCTTCAAGGGCCAACATCATAAGTTGTGTCCTCTAAGATATGGTGCCTATACTATTCTAGAATGCATTGGAGAAAATTAATATTACTTGGACATGCTTCCCAACTAAGCATCCACGATGGTGCTTAATGTTAACAATATGAAGCTCTTTGAACCACCTCTCCTTAAGGAATTAATCATAATTCAACATCCCATGGATAATATTCATGATTTTCAACCTCCCCTACTAAAGGATTCAATTCTTGATTCCAATATGAGTACATCTTACTAGAAAACATGCATATCATACCTTGTAGCTTGGAAGGGATACACATCAATACAAGCAAAATGGATGATTAAACAAATATTACAATGCAATTTTCCTCATTTGGTGGTGGAAGTAGAGGCTTTTTTAGTTCTAAATAGGAAGGAGTTGGGAAACCAAGAAAGGCATACCCCTTCTAGGGAAATTCATAATGAGGAAGGAAACATCTAATAAAGTGTTTGATGTTTCTCATGCAGCATAGTTGGGAAACTTATAATAAGGAAGGAAATATTTAACACATGTATTAGTTTTTCTCATGCAAACTAGTTAGGTAACTTAAAATAAGGAAGGCAATATATAAGTATTATTTTGTTGTTTCCATGCAAAACCATTTGTAACTTAAGTTAATAAGAAGACATCTTTTTTATAAAAGGTGACCTCTCCCTCATAATATAATGGTGGTATTATTATGAAGATCTTGTTGTTTATCTCTCTGTTGTTTCATTCTGTCCTGTATGATTAATAATTTTCATATTTTCATGTAGATTCGTTTCCCATATACAACATCAAAAGTTGGATGAAACAAATACCTAAAGCAAGTTTTAAAAGGGGCCTTACTAGTACAAGTGTGGAATACATTGTTATAAGGGTGTTGAATATAAATCAAGTTTTCATCCCAAGTATTCATATGCTTTTGATTGTAACCCCTCAAAAGCTACACCAAAGTCTTTTTGACTACTTATGTCTACCCATTTATATGTGGATGTAATGTTGTATGCCTCTTCAACTTATTGTTCATATAACCCAAAGTGTAGTCTAAAAGGTATTGAAAGATATTGTATCCTTGTTTAATATTATCCTCCATGGTCCAAAAGTGCACCTCAAATTTTTCAAAGAACATGTTCACAACTTTTTTTCCTTTAATAGTACTTTTCCAAGGTATCAAAATGCACATTTTGTTGAACCCATCAACTAACACAAATAAATAGTCATGTTCCTTCTACATCATTGGTAAACCACCCACAAAATCCATGGAAATGCTTTCCCAACATTGAGTGGTTACAAGAAAGGGATGGTATAGATTTTGTCTTTTGTTACTTGGTTATAATAAAGTATGCATCCTATAATATATTGTATTACGTTTTCTTGCATTTTGGTCCAATACACATACCTTTGTAATTTAACAATTTTCTTCCCATCTCTAAAATTTCCTACAACCTTATAGGTGTAAGGCTCTTTAATAATTTGTAATCATTCACTTTTAAGGACAAAGAACTTGTCCAACTTGCAAAGTAACCCATTCTGGAGATGATAGTTGTCTTTGTTGTCACCAACTTCTACATGAATTTGACCCAACAATTTTTGAAACAACTCCTTGAAGTCCTGACATTCTATGTATATTGCTTTAGATGCATCATGGGAAAAAGACTCCATGTGCACAAGAGTTCCCAAAGATGAAATATTGATTATGGGTGGCCTTAACAATATGATTGACAATTTGTTAGTGTTTCCCTTCCTATTATTGATGAATAGATGAAACTCTTATAAGAACCCACTCCACTTGTAATGTATAGTTTTATGAAGCTTATTATGGGCCTATAAATATTATAGTAGCCGATGATATGTTTGGATGATGTTCTCCTTTCCCATAAAATAATTCTTCCACTTCTTAACAAATTTTACCAACGCATAGAGTTCTTTATCATAGGTGGGGCCCTTTAAGACTTCCCCATGAAACAATTCTAAATGATAAAAAGAAAACCTCCTTGCATCAAGACAACTCATGTAGCATACCCACTTGCATATTTCTCCAATTAGGAAGGCTTCTACAAGTTTGGTAATGCAAGAATTGATGTTTGACTAAACTTCCATTTCAACTTGTCAAAGACATTTTATTGATTCTTTTCCCACTAGAAATTATTACTGCTCATTGTTATGGCATGGAGTGCTGAAACTATCATTGAAATTAATGCTATGAACTTCTACATATACCTCTCTACCCCAATAAAGCTCCCAACTTCTATGACATTTTTAGGAATTGGTCATTTCATGATGGTCTCCATCTTTGTTGGATCTATGTTGAATTCCCCTCCACTGATCACATACCCCAAATACACCAATGACTACTAATAAAAACCACATTTTGTGAGGTTATCCAACTTATAATTCTTCTTTATTCTCTAACACCTACATGAGATAAAAGATTTTCTCCTTCTAGGTAGAGCCAGAAACCAATCCAAATATACTATAATAAATGAATCTTAATATGGATATAAAACATAAATCATCAATATCATAAATGTAGTTGATATGTCGGATCAACCAAATGGAATAACCAACCATTCATACACACCTTTCCTTGTCTTGAAGGAAGTCTTCCAGGTATCTTCTTCTTTGACACATACCTAGTGGTATCTTGATTTCAAATTCAACTTGGTGAAGTACTTAGCATGTTGCAACTAATCTAACATATCATCAATCCGAGGTATAGGGTACCAATTATTGAGTGCAATCTTATATAACATTATGCATTTGATACACATACATCAAATCCCATCCTTCATGGGTATGATAATGACAAGTGGCCCACAAGGTGAGGTGCTTGGAAAAGTCATTAGCCACTCTAACAATGGTTACAACTACTTCTTCAATTCATATACTTCCAAAATACACTGTCTATACAAACCAATATTCAACAGTGGGGGGTTAGGAAACAATTTTATCCTGTGTTTCACTTCCTTCTTAGGTGGAAGACCCTAAGGATCTTGGAACATCACCCTATATGCCTATAGAAACTCCTCCAACTATTTTTTTTCCCTTTAGTACATCGATTTATTGATGCCTTTCCCTTACCAATTTATCACTTGGTTAATTCTCTCTTAATAAATTTACCACATATTTCTTATTGGAACTAATTAGATTCTTGGCTTGGTTGAAACTTATCTGTGATACCTTTGATTTACCTTGTGTGTGTCGATGATGTAGGATTTCCCATACTTGATCAAGTGATATTGATTATCTCTATGTATGAATATTGTATCCCTCATATAGATATAAGGGCTTCCTTACACTGCACCACACACATCAGGGGTACTACAACCAACTCAAGTTCATTAATAAACACTACACTAACAACAAATTTGATCTTAAACTTTTTTGTGACCTTGGATGATCATGAACCTCCAAACCAAGCTTA
Source organism: Pinus taeda (assembly GCA_000404065.3). Classification (NCBI taxonomy): domain Eukaryota; kingdom Viridiplantae; phylum Streptophyta; class Pinopsida; order Pinales; family Pinaceae; genus Pinus; species Pinus taeda. Next base: position 180,712 of record APFE030137091.1, read on the forward strand.
CTGACTAAGTCAATTTCTATGCCATTAGCCTATGAACCATAATCCAATAGACCATTTACCTTGGCCTTCTTGACTTGGATATTAATATGGAATATTTTTGTTATATCCTTCTCTTCCTTGTGATGAAGGCTACTTAGATCCACCTACTTCTACATTGAAGTGTGGGAAATTTTCACATCCACATGTGAGCTAATTTCTACCTAATTGCTTGAATCTATGGTTATAAGGCTCTTCTTCTTATCACCCTTCTTATGATTCTTAGGGTTCAACTCAAGATGTAGTTTCCAACATTTTTCTTTGACATGACCATCCATATTGCAATGGTTGTAGTGGTTACTTGGATCCTTGCACTAATGTGTAGTAGATGTCATTCTATTGTCTTTTTCTTTCCACTTTCTCTTGCCTTGGAAGTGTCTTGGTTACCCATTTTTGTGGTATATATTTTCTAGATCTTATGCATGCATATAGGCCTCATCATTTGTCCTGGATTGAAGAGCATCAATTGTTTCCCAAAATGACTTTTAATACCTCCCAACTACTTGAGGAATACATCAGGGTTCTTAAGAGATACACCCAACCTGATAATCATATTCCCAAATTTAGTGGTGTCCTCTTGCACACTCTGCCACTAGTTTTCTTGATGTAATGCCAATAGATCCATTGGTCCTCTACATAACCAATAGGCTAAAACTAGGATTTAATGTGGGTTTTGAAATCCTCCCACTTAGTTACCGGTGGATCACCCACTTGTCAGTGTCTCTATGTGACTTCCCTACCAAGATAATGAATAGCCCACTAAGTTTAGTTTAGCAAAAGAAAAATTTTGCTCTTTTTCTATATGGTGGACATTGAAATAGACCTCCAATTGTTGCAACCAATGGTTCAAATTTGCTGCATCGTTCTCACCTTGAAATGACTTGATATTCACTTTCACTTCCATTTTAATAGGGACTATGAAGGAGTAACAATAATAAAACTTGGCCACACCTTTTTGAACATTTTCTTGACTCCTTATCTAGGCCTTCATGATCTCCCAACATCCCCTCTACTCCATTTTTTGGGCTACATTCTCTAGCCTCCCTGAATGATCCAAGCTTACTTGCTAGAGCCATCATGACAAGGACCATATTGTGAGAGATGTCAACAACTTGCTCTTCCAGCCTCATGGATCTACTATTTGTTAAGTTTTTGTGAATAGACTCATTCATCATGGCTAGGATTTTGTGAGAAAAAAGTTGAGCCAATTCTTGAAACCTACAATTTCCCAAAAATACTCCAAAGAAACACTACTGTAATACCAATATGATATGTAAACTGCCATGGACATCCCACTAGAATAATTCATTACAACAAATCTTGTAATATCTTGAAAGCTTAGATTTTTGTACAATTATTTTCCTTATATTCCAAATTAATTATTTACTAGTTTTGTTCAAATTTATTAAATAATTGAAATAAAAAATGAAAAGAATAGACAGATAGAAACACCATCAACACAAATGAACATAACATTTATCCCAAGAAACTCAATATGGGAGAAAAGCCAACTAAAAGGTAAGGGCTATCCTCTTCTCTCTTAACTTCAATTATAAAAATACACATACAAAGGGATGAGAACTCCTATGGAGTTACCGTTTGACATAGTTCCGTGAACGACTGTTATAAGGTCCTCCTCCTTTATTATGCTTTGAAAATACAACTTTCAAATGTTTTACTCAACTATGGAAAAAATGCAATGCAAAATAATGGATCCCCTTTTCCACCTAGGCACATGCAAAGGAATGGGAAATGCTATGGAGTTACCTTTTGACATAGTGCCCTAAATGACTGCTACAAGATCCTCCTCTATTATGCTTTGAAAATACTGCTCTCAATTTCTTTTCTCAATTATGGAATAAGTTCAATACAAAAGAATGGAATCCCTTTTCCGTCTAGCGACCCAATGTTTAACATAGCCATCTAGGGTTAGAAGTTTGACTTCCTTAACCCTCATTTTGATAAGATTTTGGACCTTCTAGAATCTTCTTGCAAGTTCTCAGGTAGCTAGCACTACTTGTGTGAGTAACAAGGGCTAATGCGGCATAGACTCATACCCTGTTGGTCAATTTTCCAAATGCATAACTTTTGCATACAAGCTCTTATTCAGGGAATTTTAACATTGTGGAAAAGAACTTTATGTGTAGATCAATATTAGGAGCATGTGTGCAAGTTTTCGACCCTACCATCCCAAAACAATGTTCTTTGTTTCCTCAAAATAACCTTTAAAAAATTCCAAACTCGAATTTTCTAAATAAAACTACTACTAAATATTCTTAATAAAACTTTTTTCTTCATTTTATTTATTTATTTATAAATAAAAAAAAACAAAATTAATATAATAATCAAAATTAAAATCATATCATACCTTATTAACATTATATAAAAATATCACTAAAACATTATATCAACAAAATATAAGATTCAATAGGTCTAAAAACCCTAAGCAAAATATGCCAAGTAACACTTAAACATTTATCATTATTTGATATTTTGAATTATAAACTTAAATATAAACAAAGCTCAGATGTGCCATTCATAGTATAGTGTAAAATACACTTATACTCCTGAGAAGTTACACGATTTTACATTCACAATAGTCTTCCCTAAAATAAATATTTTCACTGTAATTTTTATATAATAATTCAACACAGTACCACAGATTACTATCACAACAAGAAGATGGTGTAACCGATTTGTTTATCCTAAGCACCGATCTGACCTAGGCTTCTTGTATACAGCAAAACTTTCTCTCCCTGCCTCTCTGCAAATCTTGATTTCTGAGTAGTCTCTCAAATCCTCCAAGCTCATATACTGCTGTTTCACCATCCTGTTGAACTCACTGGCGTTGTGGATCCAAACGTATGGCTGACAACTTTCATCATAGAAGAAAGCAGCAGCGCCGTGGCTTCTGGAAGGAGCATATGACAAGTAGATCTTTCTGCAATCCAAGGTCTTTGTTTTGCCGGCTTTGACAGTGTAGGCCTTCTTGAGAATGGATCCCACTCTTACCTGCAAATCGATGGGTCTCTCTGTCAAATTCCTCACCTTCGTCTTCGACGCCCCGCTTATATACACACACATAAACGTCATATTGCACTACATATAGATTATGGGTACTCAACCAGATGCTGAAAAATTCCAGTCCGGTAGAGCCCAAATGGAGAAAACAGACACCCAATTGAAGAGAGCAGAGAATATGATTTCAAACCAGAAGAGTATCTATTTGAGAGAGCCCTGCGAAAGAAAGGGGAGGCCGTTCATATTTATCGAGAGATTGCCGTATGGTGTTGGTTGCTTTGCTTAGCCTGTACATGTAGCTCAAGCTTGACCGCCATGACAGTGGACTGTAAAAGGGATAAAGAGATTATACCGACGATGACTAATTTGGACGGCCACCCAAAGGCAAAAAAGAAAGTTAGCTGAATTGCTTTACAGACAAAAATGTTTGAAAAAAATTGCATTATATTAAAAAAAAATTAGGTGGATGAAAGCAATGTTTCGGTCAAAGTAAATTAGTGAATAACTTTGGAAAAGAGAAGCCACTTGATTTATTATAGTGCAATAATACACATGGCTTTATTTTTTAAATTATGAAGGATTAATTGAGTGATTGGTCTTTGAGTTAAGGTATTCGGAAATAAATGTTATGCGAATAATATGGTAATCACTTTTTACATTATAAAGGATTAATTTACCCATTAGTATTTCAGTATGGTGGTGGAAGATAAATGTTATAAAAGGAATTTTTTATGTTATAGAGGATGGATTGGGTAATTATTATTCTAGTTATGGCGATGAGAAATATAAATATTAATATAATTAGTATTTGAGCATGTTGGTGGAAGATAAATGTTATAAAAGAATTTTTTATTTAGTAATTAATATTTTAGTTATAGTGATGAGAAATATTACAATAAAGTTTGACTAGGGATGAGTAGGGAGTGGAGGTGAGGTGAGGAGAGGATACCATTACTTCAAATAATGAATAAGGTTCATGCGTTTTATTGTTGTTTATTTATAATCATGTATGTTTTATCAATTTAACATATGTTTGGGATTTGAAGATCATTTCATTTGGTGATTTTCTTAGTGATGAGTGTGTAACTCCATTTTTACATTCATCTAGTTAAGGATGGTTCTCGACTTTCCCTTCTTTTGACTCATGATGGAGCCTTCCTCCTTTTTATTATTTTCCTCTTATGATGAAGCATTCTCAAAGTCCCTATGTTTCTTCAAGGAAATTTTGGTAGGTGAACTCTAATTTTTCCCTTCATGTCTTAGAGTTGAGGCAATGGCTTCGACACAACATTTTAGTTGGGTTAGTAGTTCCATGTTCTCCTCATGTCGAACTTAGTCTTTCCCTTAGCTCCAACCTCTTTGTCTCCCCTCTTGTTTCATTTTCTCCTCCCCTTAACAACAGTGACTATAAATAGAGTACAATGTCATCAAGGTAATGGTGGTCAAGTTCTCAGGGCCCTCGAGCACATTTTTGGGCTGAATCCTTAACTTGGTTATTTCCCCACTAGACTTCTCTACGATACAACAAGAACTCAAGGTTGCTAAAGGTGAAGGGGTTCAGGAACGCGGTATTCATTCGAACTCAAATGTTTTTGCAAAGGTTTGGCCTAGGTTCTAGAATTTAAGCATGCTTGTGGCCATCAATACTGATATTTGCATACAATTGATTTGTATTAGTAAAATAAATCCCTCCTAGACAAGGTGCTTCTTAAGAGAAATGATGTTAAGGACAAGATATTATTGATGCTAGACAACATGCAACTATAAATTAAGTCTTTGGACAACATATTAACATGCATAGAGCCATGTTTAGCTTCAAACTCAAGTTCATGAATCCACAACAAACATAGGCCAACCTCATTGAGGTGGATGCTTTTGTCTATTCCTAGTGTTATAATGTCTAGATAGCCATTGACTTTTTTTGTTTTTAATCTAAAGAAATATGTTAGTACAAGGATGCTCTCTTTTATTTATTTTTTAAATATCCACTAGTATATAGTCAAAAACTCTGTTTATTTTAATTTAATTTTGTACTTAAAAACTCTTCACATAAAAGGTTTATTGTTTTTCCAATGCTATAATTTCTCTAATGGAAAACCAAATGACAACAATAATTTTATAATTATGTAATTTATATGATTATTAATAAATCTAATTTTATAAGAAAAGTAATGATAGAAAGTTAATGTTATGAAACAAAAACCTCATTAACTATATAATGTTTTAAAGAAATATAATTTTTCAATATATTTAATTTAAATAATACTATATTTATTTATTGTAAAAGAAATAATTATAAAATGGTATGGGAAAAGGTAATATTTTAGTTTATTTAATTTAAATAGTATTATATTTATAATTTTATGAAAAATAAATGTTATAAAAAAGTTTATAGTTATTGCTAAAATGTTATTTGGTAAGGAGAAATAATGTTTTAATGATATCATGCAAGTTTAAATATACAATGTTTTTTTAACAATGTGTGGTCACTTTTTTATGGATGTGTATATTGATATTTTCTTTAATGTATTTTTTTAAAAAGATTTGGCTAAAACTTGAAGAAAGTATCTTTGAAAAATAATAATTATTATTATCTAATTTTAAGATCACGGTGAAACCAGACACCAATTTGGTTTATGAGACCCCCTTGTTTGTAGGACAAGAGACCCACCTCTACACAACAATTTTTCAAATAAATTATATATATTGCTTTACAAAATTTTACTAAAAATTTTGATATTATAAACCAATTTGAAATTAAATAAATTATTTTGAATTTAAATTCAAGATATATAAACTTTAAATATATTATAATTATAATTTTTTATTAAATTTTTAATTAACAAATTTCATTCAATATATATATATATATAGATATATATCAAAATCAATTAGTTTTTTTTATTACTTAACATCTTTGAATTAATTATTTTTTCTAATGCATTTCTCAAGATTCTTGATAATATTATAACTATGGCATGTAGTAAAGAATAAAAAAAAATCATATATAGATGTTTTTCTCCCGTTTTTCATATTAATTATATTTATAATTTTATAGCTGTATTCTTTAAGTATATTATTTTTTTATTTAATATTGTAATTTGAATATTAAAATTTAATATTCACTCTTATCTCTAAAAAAGAAAAGAACTATTTTTTTTAACTTATTTAATTATCATTATCAACTTAATATTTTTACTCTTTCACACCTTCAACCCAAATTCATTATTCTCAAGACTTTATAACGATATTGAGTATGATCTCACCTTCAAACATTATCCATATATTTAAGGTGGTCGTTAGATTTATATCATCCACTGTAGGCATTGGTATTGGTTTGTGTTATGTTTTGGCAAACCCAAGTCTATCCGCCCATGTTCATTGCTCCATTTTTTAATTATGAGGAGGTGACCACCTGTACAAATATTATATAAAGATAGAAGGCCTTGGTTTAATAAAGAGTTTTGATCTGATAGTTCTTGCAAAGAGTTTAGTCTCTAGAATTTTTAATTCCATATCATTTTACCATTTATAAAAATTTCCTCGTATATGAATAATTTCGTACTTCCCAATATGCTTTTTTGCCTAGTGTCGTACACAACAACCTACTTTCTCACAATGGAATGGCAGGATTTGCTCTTTCTTTCTCTTCTAGTGCCATACCCGATGATCTACTTTTCCACTCTGGGAAATGCATAGTTTAATGAGGCAGAAGAGTTTTCAAGAAAATTATGGAAATTTTAGTTATATTTAGAAAAAATCCGGCAAAAATTTTTGTAAATCTAAATTATAGTTGTAAAATTTCAAAAGTTTGATAGTGCTGAATCCATTTCCACCATCAAAAACACGATTCAAACACTACCTTTACAGGATTTTTTGAAATTTGTTTACCTAGATTCCGATCACTTTTGACAGTTTAGGCAATTCCTCCACCTCATTAGATGATTCCGTCTCGAAAAAATCATGATACTCTAGGAAATAAGAGTTGTGTGATGATTCAATGATGGCGGTATTATTGGGCCCCATTTTAGAAGGGATACGATATATCAACCAAGAAAGAAGTGTAAGGGTGAGAATTCATATTTTATTTTTATTTTTTTTAATTATTTTTTTAAATTTATTTTGAGATATTTTCTAGTGAAATATATCTATAATTTTGTAATAAAAAGTGTCACTTATTTGTGTTATAATTGTATTAAAACGAAAATTTTGTGAATTTTTTTTCAAAAGAATAATTGGAGCATTTGAATCACTTTTCTTTCGTGGAAATAGATTCTGCACGATCAAGAAACCCTGAGACACCCAAAAACTTGAAGCTTGAAAGTTGTAACCTAAATTTTCAAAAATTTCAACCGGATTTTGTCAAAATCTTATTGAAGTTTCTATTATATTCCCAACGAAATTGTGGCCTCGTTAAGCTATTCTTTTGTTAAAATCACAAGTTTGAGTTGTATATTTACATAATTCAAACATTATAGGTTTTTTTTACTACATTGAATTCATTTATGCCTTTAAAAACACATTTTAAACAAGAAAGATCACAAACTTGCCAAAACTATATTGCTGAATTTTGACAAAAAACGTAAAAAAACACCCCTAACTCGAAAATTTGTTTCTTTTTCAAAGCTCCAACCAATAGCATCCAAATATTCCATACACTGGGAGAATATCAAGGATTTCCTGAATGTTAAAGAAAAGTAAACATTTTTGTGCCACAAAAGAATACACTAAATGAATACATTTAATATACTTATCAACAAAGTAAGAACTTATCGCCTTGATTTCAAGAGCCTTCTTAGCTAAATTGTAATGATTATGAAACATAATTATATAAAATTAGCACTGGTGCAAAAAATGGTAATGGAAACAAAGAGGATTTCCTAGATTCTATACCCATTCAAAATGACCTAATGTAATTTTATATTAACAACATTCCAATTTCCAAATTGGGGAAAAAGATTTACCATTTCAACTTAGGAACATATACAACTATATTTGCAAACACAATAAGCTTTTGAAATAAAAATCACAACAATATTGCAATACAAATAATTTAAAAATTTTAATAACATCTATTAGTACATATAAGTTATTCCAGCAATCATGGTACCAAAATAACTAAACGATTATGAGATTAAAAATAAGTAAGCTCTCACAAGTAGTGAAATAGTAGCTAGAACATGTAACAAAGCATGAGTAAAATTGAGGATATTAATAGTGACTAAACTATAAAAAAACGACTACTAAATCTGATCATAACGGATACTCAAAGCACAAAATGTAACTTCCAATACATTAAATACATTTTACAAATTCAACCACGTAAATTACATCATTTTCATTGTTGAACACTTTTATACTTACTAAATGTAAACCATCGTGCATACATTTGTTTCATTTATAAACAAATTTATATATTTATAAACCACCCATCTAAATAATTCATTTTAAAATATATAATATATATAGTATTAGTTATTTTTACTAGGTGGTTAATTGATATTAATTTAAATGATATATAATAAATTATTATTTGTGGTTTTAATGGTTAAAAACATGTGTTTCTTTCATAAGAGGTTATATGTTTAAATTTAGAAGTGGTAAAGTATATATACTTTTATATATTTTAGTAGTCAAATCATTACACACGGTCTCTTGCTTCTCTCACAAACAAGGAAATGTCATACACTAACTTAGTGTCTAATTAAATTTCAATATTCCTAAACCGTTACAAACCTTAACAATTAAACACAAAAATACATACATGAGAACAAATTTGTACAATGAATTTATTCCCTAGATGTCATGTGTAAAGCAATTCAACCATGTATTACAAGCATAACTACTATAGGAGGTGAGTTTTATTTCCTTTATAAAGTAAAAAATAATATGGTTATTATTTTTTACCTTATAAAGGATTAATTTACCTATTAGTATTTGAGTATAATGGTGGGAGATAAATGCATTAAACTATTTTTTTATATATAAATGACTAATTAGGTAATTAATATTTAATTTATAATGATGGGAAATATTCCAATATGGTGTGATAACATATGAGCAGGTGGTGAGGGAAGTGAGGTCATCATCACTTCAAACAACGAATGAGGTTGATGTGGCTCAATGCCTCTCAATCATAAGCATGTATGTTTTATCAATTTACCACACAGGATATGAAGGCTATTTTTCTTGGTGATTTTCTCCATGTGTGAGCCTATAGCTCCATCTTCACATTCGCTTGGTCCCAATTGGTTCTTTTCTCTCTCTTGCTTTGACTCATGTGAAGCCCTCCTCCCTTTGATTATTCCTCCTACGATAAAGCATTATCGAGCTCTCTATGTTTCCTCGATGGCTTTTCAATAGGTGATCTCTATTTTTTTCCTTCCTATCTTAGAGTTGCGCCATTGCTCTAAGAGATGTTTTTAGTTGGGTCAATGAGTTCCTTGTTCTCCACACAAACTTCAACATTTCCCTTAGTTTCACATCCCCATCCCCCTACCTCCTTGTCTCCCCACTTGTTTCATCTCCTCCTCTCTATAACAACAATGAATAGAAGTAGAGTGCGTTGTCGTAGAGGTAATGGTGATTGAGGCTCTCTAGAGGATTTTGAGCACATTTTTGGGTTGAGTCCTTAACTCAGTTATTTCACCATATACTTATATGAAGATACAACATGAACTCAAGGTTTCTAAAGAGGAAGGAGTTCAGGAAAATGATTTTCATTTAGACTCGTATGTCTTTATAGAGGTGGTGGCCTAGGTTCTAGACATCGAGCACACTCATTGCCACAAATACCAATATTTACATACAATTAATTTGTAATGGAAAATGAAATCCCTCCTTGGTAAGGTGCTTCTTAAGACAAATTACACTAAGGATAAGATATTGCTAATGCTAGACAACATACAACTACAACTTAAGTCTTTGAACAACATATTAGCATGCATAGAATTAAGTTTTTCTCTAGAATCACATCTAGGAATCGACAACAAAGATGAGGCTATGCCGATTGAAGTGGATGCTTTTGTCTCTTCCTAATGCTAGAACATCTAGGTAGTCATTGGATTTTTTGTTTTTTAGGCTTTACAAGTCTGTTAGTGTAGATAATCTTTGCCTTGTTAGTTTTTTAGATATCCACTAATATAGACTCAAAAAAACTATTTATTTTGATTTAATTTGCACTCAAAATATTTTTGGATAGAAAGTTTATTGTTTCCCAATAATCTAATTTACTAGTATGTAATTTGGTGGGAAAAATAATGTTTTAACTTATTTAATTTAAATAATGTTATATTATTTTTTTTAAATGAGAGTTTAATATTAAAAAATTGTTAAAAAATAATATTTTTAATTTAAATAGTATTATATGTGTGGGGGTAAATAAATGTTATAGAAAAAGGGTTTATAATTATTATAAAAAATGTTATTTGGTGAGGAGAAATAATGTTTTGATTTATTTGTATTTAATAAATGAGTATATCTATTTTAGGGAAAATTTTAAGGGTTATATTTATATATGGGCTAATTTTCCATGCTTTTCCAACAACAAAAAAGATTCTCTCATTTTTATTTTTTCTAAAACTAATTTGTCCAAATTTTATAGGATAAAATCTTAAAAATTGCCAAAACTTTATAGATGCTATATAAAATCATTATAAATTTGAATATATTTATAAAGGCATCACTAATCATTTTACAAATTGTATATTAGGGACAAGTAAGCTTCACAAATGTTTCTAAATTTTAAGATAAATCCTCATCCTTAAAATTTTACCTAATTTATTCTCTTCCTTATTTTTTATTATCTCGTGCAAACTTAATATAGAATGTCTTCTTAACAATGTGCGATCACCTTTTGATAGATGTACATATTGGTATTTTTTTGTATTTTTTAAAAAGATTATGCTTAGGATTAGGACTTGTTGTAGCAAAATAATTTTATCTGAATAAATAGGTAAATAAGTTTGAGAAAGAATATATAAGGAAAAACATTTATATAATAACTACAAATAAAAATATGTATTATAGTTGTAATGTTAAAGTGCATGGGTATGAAGTCATAATTATAATGGATTTCCAATTTAACATTGGAAACATCAAAGAAATCAATGGTAGTTCAAAGAGTGCAGGTTGCATTTCAGCACCACCATTGTTTAGCAGGAGCCCTTAATCTAATGGTGTATATCAAGTGTGGACCCTCCCCCTTAGGTCGATGTTTAGTGGGGGGAGCAGTTGGAAGTTGCATCAACTCGCTCATCATAGATCAATGAATTAGATTCATTGTACCCCCCCTTTCTTTGAAGTCCAAAACCGTTGAGGGGTGGAGGCGCAATACCATTGGATTACAATGGTGGTTTCCATTATCGATATGGGTGCACGATGAATCAAAAGAATCGAAGGACAAAATAAACAACCAAAATAGAGTTACATACACATGGAATAAGGGAGAATACTAACATGGAGGTTGAGGTGGATAAACAACATGGCACTATAGGTCAGTGTGACAACATGATGCCATCATCACTCACATGACCAAAAAATTTGAAATTTGTGCCCAACAAAAGGAAAACTACCTTGATAAGAAAAAGGAGGAAAAGTATGGTTATTATACTATGAACAAATAACATAAAAATGCTCATGACTATATTGTTAGCTCAAGCAACTCGATGTCCCTTTCACTAATCATTGAGTTGTAGGTCTAAAATCTTTTTAAGAGATCTATTGTATCATGTCATTCATTTCAAAATCTTTGTTATCCATCTTGATCAATGGTTCTCCTTCCTTCTTTAACTCCTCTTGTAGCATAAGGCAAAGGTGGGCACTTTCGCCCTTTCTATTGATTCTAATGGTTGGAGGATTATGGGAGGCTCTAAAAGCATAGGTGGCCAATGGAGGAATAAAAGGAATCAAGATTCATGGAAAAAATCTTAGTACCACACACTAAAAATTTGTAGATGACATTCTTTGATCTAATCAAATATCGATGACCACCCACCTATTCCACTAGCTCATAGCACAATTTTCCACTTTTGGAATTTTTCTATTTTTGGCAATTTTAGGTCCTGAACTTCTAGAGCTATTTTGAGGACTTAAATGGTTTTTTATTGGGAAATGGGCCAATTGTAGTTATAAATTTTTCAAAGGAAAAAAATTTACTCCTCCAACAGACCTTTCCAACAGGTTATTGTGCATGCCAAATGTAGATTGTATGCCAAATTTATGACCACGAGAAATTGACATTCCAACTTACCCCTTCGGTGCACATATGCCTTTGGTGCTTCATCTCCTAGGGTTAGTTTCTTGGATGTTTATGGCTTCTCATTGCTTATTCATAATAAAAATGCCTTAGAGCCTCATTGTAACAAAGTTTAGGAAGGCACATAATTGTCACATCTCTTCTTAGAGATAAGCAACTACCGCTCAAGCTAGTTTTCTTTCATTTTGCATGTATGCAGTTTCAAAATTTTCCATTTATTAATTGAAGTTGACTTTCACTATATCCCTGCATTTTGGTTGTAGATTTTTACTTTTAGATTCAATAACTTATGTGATATGCTAAAACACAAGACAAGAATCTACTTTACTCTTCAGCAGAAACCAAAATCGGTCGATGAAAACAATAAGTAGAAAAGGAAGAATATCAATCTCACCTAACACAATATTTATGTGGGGAAATAAATTGCTAAAAACCATGACTATCTATATTGCATTAACCAGAAGATCTGAGAAGAAAATACAATGCGTGTTCAACCCCGAACAATTCCTACACAAGTACAATCTATCTATTTGCCTCACAAACTAGATCCAACCAACACTTAGCCAAATATGCTTCCTACCAAGCCCCTACTTCCTTGTGCAATTCCTGATAGAATTAGCCCATATTTAATTGTGAAATTCCTCATCCATAATTGCACAATCCATCATAGGCCCTCAACTAATTGTATGCACCATATGTACAACTTGGAAAATTATACAACTGATAGTACATTGTCCCTGAACTCTAATCTCAACTGGGTCTTCCTCTGAATTGACATGCATGAGTTATTTATTAGTGAATCTTTGGTTAACTAGTAGAGTAGTGAAGTGGCACTAGTGGTTTTCCCCACTACGAGACCTCCTACTTGTTCCTCCAACAATTTGAACTAGTTTAACTGGCTATAACTCAGTTAGACTAAGTTAATTAATTACAAATCAAAAGAACTCAACCTAGACCCATAAAATTTAGGGATCACTCTACATGACTCTAGATAGGCTTCCAACTCAAATTTACTGAGCCAACTAAGTCAACTTAACTTAGTTGACTATTTTATTTTTTTTTGTAAATTAAACGATTTCTATTGAGTAAAATATAATACAATCATGAGAGATAGGAAACCGGCAGACCGGAAATGATAAAACTATCAACCTCAGTCCTGGAGAGGAGTGAACCAATCATGGAGTTACAACAAATAACTTGAGAGCCAAGCTAACTTTTACCCTACAGGGGTAGTAACCTCAGCACGATGTTTTTTCCCTTTCTTTTTATTGACTTTTGTCCAGCCATCCTAGGGAGTATGAGCTAGAACAACTTGAAGACTGGAATTCTCCATCAGGGGGATCTCCTTTTCTGATTCAAAAGAGGAGGTCTCATGGACGCGTTTCTGGGAGATTGTTGTGATAATGGTGTGCACAGGAGTGTCTGTGGGCGGATCCATCATCTGAGGCGCCTGAGCCTATTCTAAGTTGCTCTCCTCATCTTCCGAGCTTGAGGAGTCAGAGCTTACTACTGGCGGCGGCAAAAAAGGGGACCAACGCTTGGGTTTGGTTTTTGCAAAGTTGCCCTTTTTCGATTTTGCAGGCAGCGATGGGCAGGAATTCTGCAAGTGCCCTGTTAGGTGACAGTGGCGGCAACGGAAGACAGTGTTTTCGTAATCTAGGCTCTAGGTCCATACAAATTCATTGATCTTAAGATTGATTTTCTCTGGAAATCCCTTGCTTAGATCAAGCTCTACACATATTCTAGCATATGTGTAGAGGCCTTGTTGTTCCTGCCTGTAATTTCCCATTAAAAAGTTGCCCAAGGTGTTGCCTATTCTCCTATAGATGACTGTATGCCACAAGTGAGGTGGGAGGTTTGGAAGTCTGATCCATACAGGGTCTTTTGTGATGACTGAAGAAGCTGGGTCAAAATCTGAGAACCATGGAGTTAAGAAGAGTCCTGTTGTACCCATGAACCAAGGACCTTCTTCTAAGGCCTTTTCATAGTGCTTAGGATTGTCGAACAGAACTATAAAATATCCTTTTGAGCAGAAGCAAACCTTGCAATGGTGAGTCCAGTTGTTATTGATCCAGTCGTAAAGGTCCTTGGAGCGAGGCCAAAACCCATTGAATCTGCAAATGATGGCCCTTTCAGCATATTTTTGAATGTCAGCTGCAACGTCAGGGTGGGAGATCTCAACAAAGGGGACCTCCTCTAACCTGTCAACCAGAAAAGGCTTGGATTTGGGAGATTCAGGGGAAATGGGTATCTTAGAGTTAACTGCGGCTTTGGGTATCCCCGAGTTAGCTGCAGCTTTGTAGGAGAAGGGAGGAGCAGAAGAAGATTGACCTGCAGCTCCTCCTCTCAAACAAAGGGAAAATACTAAAGAGCTGTTATTTTTTATGCTGTAAGAAGAGAGTGGAAGAAGATCATTGAGTTGTTTACCTTGAAATATAAGTCTCTGAAAGCCAGAGGGGATCCCGAATCGGCGTTCCAGATTTACTTTGAGATTCTGCACCAAATCTTAGGGGAATACCCATTGCAGAGGGGTCTTGTCTGAGATCTGTATGATTTGTACCTAAAAGGGGGCAGAGGAAATTTCAGAAGTTGTCTGAGGCAACACCGGGCCAAAGGCTTTTAGGACTCCTATCTCTTGACACACTTGAGGTAGAAGGGGAGGATAAAGCATCTGTCGAAGGTAGCCTTTGCTCCAGCCCAGATCCGCTGCACAGGATAGGGCTACAGATCTGTAAAGTGGTTGCTGATCATTTTCGTTGGATCCACCAGTATCGTTGCCCCTTTGAGATCACCGCCCTGGCCCTTGATCCCTGGGATTCCGCAGCAGGACAACGCACCCTTGGAGAGCGGAGGTTTGCCTGAGCGGCCAAGGCTATTCACGTCAGCACACAACGCGCGGGAATTCCCAGCCTTCATCGGCCTCACATCCGCACAGGGCTCTCTCCCGAATTCTTTCTCTTCCTCAGTGATTTTCCCAAGAAAACCAAGATGAACAGCAAAGGAAGGTCGGCAAGGGGGCAGGAGTTTGACTGGCCGCAAATCCTTCTTGCCATCTCGAGCAGCCCTCCCCTATTTAGAAAATCCTCCTGCGACAGTATGGACTGCGGCATGAGAGAGGGAAAGGGTTGATCTTAGCTTTGCAGCACCAATCCCTTGCGGCGCAGAGAAATTACGGCTCAGAAACCTGGATTCCTGGCCGGCGGCGGCACCATACCTGCACTCTGAAACCCTAGCCATCTCGCCTGTTTTACCAAAATATGATATTCTGTTTTTTTCCAAGGATGATTGAGGAAGATGCAAATCTAACTTAGTTGACTATTACAAGCTACTATGAGAATAGAATTACAAAATAATTCAAGGACAAATTAAATTGGAATTTCTTGTTGATATTTTTAACACTCCCTCTCAACAAGAAAGGGATTATCTGCTACCCCGATATTGCCTCTATGAAACTCGAATTTGCATCTCGACAATGCCTTTTTCAAAATATTTGCATAATGCTTCTCTGTGGGAGTGTACTCCAACAACATAATTCTCCTCTGCACACAATATCGAAGATGATGATACCAAATATCAATATGTTTGGACCGATCATGAAAAACTAGATTTTTAGAGAGTTTGATACAACTCTGATTATCACAGTAAATCACAGTTGGATCCATATGTTGACCAAACAAACCAACAAGAATCTTCCTCATCCAGATAGCCTCACAAGTTGCTTGACTAGTAGCCATGTACTCTACTTCTACTGAATTGAGTGCAATTTATCTATGTTTCCTATTGTACCAATAAATAGTTGTTGACCCAATACTGAAGATCCCACCTGATTTTCTCTTCCAATCAGATGGACTCCCTACCAAGTTACCCAATCTGCATTTATGAAGCCTTGAAGCTTCACTCCTTATGTCCGTATGTACCATAAACCATAATGAGTAGTGCCTCTGAGGTATCTCAACGCATGTTTGGTTTCCTTCCAATATAGCTTGGTCAACTTAACCATCACTTAACTAAGATGGTTAACTACATAACACATGTTTGGTCATGTGTTCACCAAATACATGAATGAACCCATAAGCTACCTATAAATAATAGCCTCCACTACTTCACCGGAAGTAACATCCTCCTTCCTCTAGTTACTTGCTAGAGGAGTCTCCATAAGTTTAATGCTCTCCACGTGAAACCTTTTGAGTATCTTGTTGGCATATTTTCCCTGAGAGATAAAAATTTCCTCATTACCTTGCCATACTTCCATACCCATAAAGTAGTGCATGAGCCCCAAGTCCTTCATTTCAAACTCTCTTACAAGATCCTCTTTGCAAGATTTGATAAACTTATCATCACCTACCAGAATCAAATAGTCAACATACAAAACAATAATCAACAATTTAGCTTCAACCAAAATATGGTAAAGGTTCACATCTGCTTCACTTTTGGCGAAGCCCAACCCTGGTGAAGTAGCTATCAATCCTAGTGTACCAAGCACAGGGTGCTTGTTTCAGCCCATACAACGCTTGCTTGAGTCGACACACATGCGACTCTTTGTCGAAGGTCTCAAATCCTTTAGTCTGCTCAATATTCCCCTCTTCCTCAATCATTTCATTAATAAATGTTGTCTTTACATCAATCTGATGTATCTTCCATCCCATTTGCACTAACAATTCCAAAATGGATCTGATTAATGAGTACCTTGCAACAAGAGAAAAAGTATCATTGCAATCAATCCCCTCCACCTGAGAAAAACCTTGAGCCACAAACCTAGCCTTCTATTTCTCCACACTACCATCCGTTGCTTAATTTACCTTGTAAAGGCATCGAGAACTCATCACTGACTTGTTCATCAATCTTGGGACCACATCCCAAACACTGTTCCTGACAATGGAGTCATACTCGTCAACCATGGCATCAACCCAAACTGGTTTCTACACTACTTCCTCAAAAGAGGATGGCTCAATCTCTACACATCCACTCATCAGATCCATGTATCTAGTGTGCCTCTCTGGTGACCTCTTTCTGCACTATGATGTGGGTGCTCCCACATTCTCTCTAGCATCATGCAATAATTTTTCAACCTCTCGGGTACATGTTCTCCCATCTCTGGAAGACTCTACATGAGTGGGTGTCTCCACTCCCTGATCCTCTGTATGTGGCTTCTCCACGTCATCATGAGATTCCTCCTTTGGAGATAAAAGCTCCTCAACCACATGTAGGTGAAGCTCGCTGTTAAGGGAACATCTCATGGCCTTCTCTTCATCAAATTTTACATCCCTGTGAACCATTATAATCTTATTGGTTGGCAGGTACACCCAATAGTTGTGAGGTGTATTAGTGTATATCCCCAACTTTGATGTTGGCTCAAGCTTCTTTCATGCATCTTTGGTTACATGGGAGTAGATAGATGAACCAAAAATCTTGAAGTTACATAGATATGGTTTCTTCCCTGAAAAAGCCTCTTCCGGTTTACTCATCCCAAGAATTTGATGAGGGCTTCTGTTATGAAAATAAACAAGTATGTTTCATGCCTCATCCAATAAGTGTAGTAGTAGGCCCTGGTCATGCAACATCGCTCATGCCACTCCTACAATGTTTCTATTCTTCCTTTTAGCCACCCCATTATGTTGTGGGTTATGAGGTGCTATCAACTCTTGTCGAATGCCTTCTGTTGCACATAAGTTTTTAAACTCATTCGACTCATATTCTCCACCGTTATCACTCTTTAGAGCTTTAAACTACCTTCCAGTATCATTCTCTACCAATGCTGTAAATTCACAAAACATTTCAAATGTATGATCTTTCTTCTGCATGAAGAAGATCCAACACTTACGAGAAAAATCATCAAAAAATAAAAAATAATACATGTGCTCGGTCGTGGATGCTGTCGAGAATGTTCCATAGACATCTGAATGGACTCTATTGAGGATCACCTGTGCTCAACTGTCTTTTTCATGAAAGGAATCCTTGGTTTACTTTCCCAATGTACACCCTTTGCATGTGTCAACATAATTTAGTGTACCCTTGGGAAGACTGGTAGAAATTTGCTACATGATTTTCAAAGTGCCATGATGCAAGTGACCCAACCTCTCATGCCACAACTCACAGATGTCTCGGATTTTCACCTTCTCTACTTCTATGCTGAAGTTAGCACAATATTCTACCTCCAACTTGTAGAGATTCTTCACTCGAACCCCTATCCTTTTCACCTGTCTCATGGCTATGTGATGATGGAACACCTTTCCCTTACTAGATATCAAATCATAACCTCTATCATCCAACATGGCAACAAATACTAAGTTCTTATTTCCATCTCGAAAAGTGAGGGGAGAACTCGACTCCCTCTGAGAGGTAACTGTACTGAGCCTGGTAGAGGTATACCTCCTGTCATCACCCATCTTGATATGCATATGGATATCCTTCTGCTCCAATTTACTGAAGATATATTTGTTACCGGTCATGTGGAAATAAACTCCACTGCCCAGGTACCATACACTATCCATCATTGATGACACCATACAAGTGATGAGGGTAAAGTATAGTTTGAATTTTGAGGTAAGAGCCTCACTTGCCTCTCGTCCTAAGGGCTTCTTACCAACCTTCTTGAGCAGACACTTTGTAGAAAAATGTCCTTGCTCATGTGAGTGAAAGCACATGAATTTCGATATGTTCTTCTTTTTTTAACCCTAACAAGAACCGGATTTGGAATGGGATGACTTCCCCTTCCCTTTATTTTCCTTACCCGCTAAGGCACAATTCTCATCATCAGGCTTTGATGAGGATTTGTCTCTGGTGTTCCTCTGAATCTCTTCCTATACCAAATCTGACCACAATCACTCCCAATTTGATAACTTCTCCCTCCCATTAACAGAGTCCTGGTAACTATGCTAGCTCTTGGGAAGTCCTAGAAGAGCTAGGCTCACCATATTTTCTTCAGAAATAGTAATCTAACACTTCCAAGCTCATCCTAACAATGGGTGAACTTGGTCAAGTACTTAGGAATTGAGTCACCCTTCTCCATCTTGATCTTTCTGAGTTTTTCCTTTAGTGCCAACTTCCTGTGGTCATTTCTATTTTTAAACAGGTTCATAAATGCCTTCCACATTGTGTATGGAGTGTCCTTACTATGGAGAGTCAAGACAATGTGGTCTTGAACTCCTTCCAAGGTAATCCTTCTTGCTTTTGCCACACACTTTCTCTTTTCGACCATATCTTTAGCATCCGATGTTGGAGGCTTAGGAATTTCATGGCTTATGAATTCCTTGAGGCCATTGTCTTCCAACACTGCCTCCATTCTATCCCTTCAAGCTATGTAAGTCGAGCTTCCCTCCAAGGCATACTCAAGTCTTAGGTCATAGAATGACATATTGCTAACTCTAAAGTATGAACTTGCAAATTCGATTTCCCCTGCACATCAAAGTTGAAGTCTTCTCTTCTATACTTTCTTTAGCTCTGATACCATGTATATTTTTTATTGTAGATTCAACAACTTATGTGATATGCTAAAACACAAGACAAGAGTCTAATCTACTCTTCAGTGGAAACCAAAATTGATCGATGAAAACAATAAGCAAAAAAGGAAGAATATCAATAGCACATAACACAATATTTCTCTGGGGAGAGAAACTACTCAAAACCCCAACTATCTATATTGCATTAACTATAAGATCTGAGGAGAAAATACAATGCTTGTTCAACCCCGAATAGTTCCCACACAAGCACAATCTATCTCTTTGCTTAAAACCAACTCCAACCAACACTTAGCCAAATCTATTGCTTACCAATCCCCTGCTTCCTTGTGCAATTCCTAAGAGAATTAGGCCATATTTAATTTGGAAATTCCTCATCCATAACTATGCAATCTATCATAGGCCCTCAACTGATTGCATGCACCACCTATACAACTCAAAAAATTATACAACTGATAGTACATTTTTCCTGAACTCTAATCTCAACTGGGTCTTCCTCTAAACTAACATGCATGAGTTATTTATGAGTGATACTTTAGTTAACTAGTGGAGCTGTGAAACTACATTAGTGCTTTTCCCCACTACTAGACCTCCTACTGGTTCCTCCAATAGTTTGAACTAGTTTAACTGACTATAACTCAGTTAGATTTAGTTAATTAATGATAACTCAAAAGAACTCAACGTGAACCCCTAAAATTTATGGATCACTCTACATGACTATAGATATACTTCCAACTCAAATTTACTAAGCCAACTAATTCAACTTAACTTAGTTAACCGGTATGAGAATATAATTACAATTTAATTCAAAGGAAAATTAAATTGGAATTTCTTGTTGCTATTCTTAACATTGGTTTTAAATATGTATTTTAATTCATTCCCCTCATAAAATTAAATTAATAGTATCTGAGTGGTCTTCTCGTTCTCTATTTTTCTATGCATGTGCCCAACAAGTTCGAGGTATAAATATTTGTGACTGGAATTGATTAAGCCCTTGCAAGACCATGCTTGCTAACCTTGATGGCCTCCCATGGCGGAAGAAAAGAAAAATGAGGGTGCAAGGTATCATATCAAATTTTTTCCCAAAGAATCCCTCGAGTGACGGAGGAACGAGGTGATAGATAATTTTTCACAAATCCTTCGGTAGATACCAATAGGCGATGCATCTTTATCAAGTGACCACTTCATAGGCACGCCCCCTTTAAGGTACAAGTTAATTTTGGTATTCCTATATTTGAAGGCCATATAGATGCATATGCTCTAGACAAATGATTAACACTTCTAGAACGATATTTTTTGGTCCATAATTTTTCTGATAGAGAAAATATTACTTTCTCACTCCTTAAGGCTGCCCCCCCATGTTAAGTATTGTTGGGAAAATTACTATGAGAAAATGGATGCAAATGAATCTGCACTATTTTCAATCACACTCACTTGTATCTATTTTAGGGATGTTTTTAAGGAACAATATTACCATGTTCAAAGCTACAAATACCAATACATAAGGGGGACCACATTACCATAGGAAAGGGGCTAAGAAGTGCCAAAGTTAACAAACATCTTTCATACCTTGTGCACCAAAAAGGGTATCAAAGATTCTAAGCGACATTGGTGCTCAAGTATCGTGGTTGTTTACATAGATACATGTAGAAAGAAATGGATTTCCTATACATCTCCTTACTTGGTGCAACATACTGATATGTTGTCAAAATCAAGCAAAATTTTAATAGAAGAAGTGAGACTTTGGATCTGCAAATCCTTCATACTATATATAGGGCAAGAGAATCCCCAAACCACATAAAAAAGGACAAATCTAGGATGGACCACCTTAGGGAAACCCATTGAAGCCACAAGCAAAGAATTGTATTAGGAAGATAAATAAAGACACGGGAAAGTGGTGCAAGTTCCATAAGAGCCCCACTTGTAACAAAAACAAATGTCACACAACATTCATTGGTGCCCAAGCCAAAAGCTTCATAGTCAGACACAGTCTCCAACTCTAAACCAAAAATAAATAAGGGGAAACATATCATTAATGTAGAACCTAGTGCCACCATTGCCACCACTAAGGTCCAACAAAGCATTAGAGAAATTTTGAGGTCCAAAATCAATAACCAATAGGACTCAAGATGATCATGTCAACCATGGGGGACGATTCACCATTTTTGGAGTAAAAATGTAAAAAGATTAAAAAATAAAGAAATAAAAAACTACTTTTTCAACTCGTATTTTCAACTTATCTCCCTATGGTTTTACTGAAATTTCGAGTGGGAGAACTAATTGGATGCAAAATTTAATTCAACATCCAATAAGTATCCATGTTGCATACTTTCGATGGACCCTGCTACACAAAAAATGAGAAATACATCAAAAACGTGATTGCAAACATGTTTTCTCATGTATTTCTCATTTTTTGTGTAGAAGGATCATCAAAAGTATGCAACATGGATACTCCTTGGATGAGGAATTAAAATTTTCATCCAATGAGTGCTATCTCCTAAAATGTGAGTAAAACCGTAGGGAGATAGGTTGACAATAAGAGTTGAAAAAGTAGTTTTTCATTTTTTCCCTCCAAAATTTGATGATGTAATGTAACATTATTTTATTATTTCCACTATTATTTTATAATATTCCTTAGGAGGCCTATTTTAGACCTCAAAATTTCTCTAATGATGAGATTGAAGATCCAAAAGAAGGTGAGCATCTATGTCACTCACAAATGTGGGTGAAGGGTGCTCCACTAGATTTCATTATCGATAGTAGGAGTTAAAAGAACCTCATCTTAGCATAGATCATTAAGCGGTTGGGCCTACTAGAAAAACCACACCTGCATCCATACACCATAGAGTGGCTCCACTAGGAGAAAGATCTTTGCATTAGCCAATAGGGTCACGTACCCTACATCATCAAGCCTTTTGACAGATGGGGTATCACCTTGAAGTTTGTGATGTTTTGTTAGCCCAACCATACTTGTGGAAGTGTTATGTCAAATATATGAGTCTAGACCTCGTAGTGTTATTATTATTTTGGGTAGAAATTAATATAGGATACTAGAGGTAGCCCTTCCTACTGCCATTTCTTTGATCTGTGCTAAGAAATACAGTAAGATCATTTCTAAGATTGGGAAATTTGTATTCCCCTTTATTTTCTCTTAAAGTAAGGATAAAACCATGGCCACATTCATGGCCTCTGCATAGGGCTCCTCCGCACTATAGAGGAAATTGCCTAAGGTCGTGGAAGAGTCCAAAGAAATCTTCTCCTCACACAAGGGGGTACCTTTTCACTATCAATTCAAGCATTCAATCAATCTAACCCCTAGTGCACCTCTACCTAATGGGAAAATAGACTACCACTCCCTTATGGAAAATGAGGAAATCAAGTGATAGTTATAAGAGTTGCCACAAAAAATGCACATCCAATCAAGTTCCTCGCCTTGTGGGAGCATAATTGTACTCATCTAGAAGAAGGATGGGGCCTAAAGACTCTAAATTGATTATTGGGTTCTGATCAAAATCACAGTTAAGAACATGTACCTAATTTCTTGGATCGATGACCTTCTTGACCAACTCAAGGGGGCCAAGTACTTTAGCAATATTTATTTGAATTCTGGCTACCAATTTCCACCAGAACCATCTAATGTGTAGAAGATCACCTTCAAGTCCAAGGAGGTTATTTTTTAATGGTTGATCATGCCCTTCAGTTTGACAAATGCCCCAACAACTTTCATGAGGTTGATAGGTAACATCTTCTGATCTTTCATCAACTCTTTCATGATTGTATATCTGAATAATATCCTCATCTTCAACCTGGTTTTGGTAGAGCACTTGCAACAAATTTAGCACTTCCTTCACACTCTACGACAACATAAACTGTGTGCTAATTTGGAGAAATGATCCTTCAACTTGGACAAGGTCTAATATTTAGTTTACATTATTGATGAGAAAGGTGTGCATGTTCATCTAGCTAAGATCCAAGTCATTCAGGATTGGTCAAACCTGATGACTCTAACATATCTTTCACAAATTATTAGGCCTTGCTGATTTATATTGAAGGTTCATGTTGAAGTTCTCTTATATTGCTCGGCCCTTGAGTCAAGTTACCAAGGGTGGAGAAAAAGGAATTTTTTTTTTTATTTTTTTTTTAGTCACAATAGAAGGCATTCAAAGAGCTGAAATACTACCTTTTCTCTACATCATTCCTCACTTTGCCAAACCTATAATAGCCATTTGAGATCGAGACATATGCCTATGACTGTGCTATTGGTGTAGTACTCATTTAGCAAGGTCATCTGATGACCTATCATAGTGAGACACTCTTTGATAATGTCTAAAAATACCCCACCTATGATAAGGATATGTATTCCATTGTGCAAGCTTGTTGGAAATGGGAACATTATATTTTGGGGAAGGATATGATCATCCGCATAGATCATTGGGTTACCTAATTTATGCAGGCATAGGGGAAGTACCAAAATGACTACCATAAAAAATGGTTCAAATATCTACAACAATTCCATTTTAACATTAAATATAAGAAGGGTAGCACTAATCACATCAGAGATTTCCTCAGCTAGCCTCTAGTCATGGAAAACACCACCATTATCAACTATTTTGGGAAAGAGACCTTTATATGTCCATAGCTATACAACAATGATTCAGAATTCACTGCTACATACTAGATGTTGTTGGTAGGCAACCAAGTTATAGACTTCCACCTCCAAGATGTACTATTGTGTTACCTGGGCACCTTTGCATTCATTCAACTAAGCATGTCAGGCTAACATTGGAGGAACATTAAAGTTGAGTTGCATAACACTTTAGTGTGGAAAAGATAGTGGTAATACTATAGAAGCATTTTTATTGGTCAAATTTTCAACAAGATGTTTTCAAGTATATTAGGTCTTGCACCACCCGTGCCATTTCTAAACCAATGATTAAGAAGCAAGGATTTTACATTCCTACTCCTACTCCTAACCAACCTTGCAAATCTATCTTGCTGGACTATATGTTTGTTGTTCCTTTCACCAAGCATGGTAATGATTGTGTGTTTGTGGTTATCAATATAGTTTATAAGATATCCATCCTAACTACCTACAAAATGAGTATCATAGAAGAAGCCACTAACAAGCTCTTCTTCAAATGAGTGTGGGTACATTTTGGGATCTCACAGACTATCATATCAAATCAAGATAAAAGGTTCCTAAGCACATTCTAGTTGAACCTGTAGTCATTGTTGGACACCAAGCTCACTAAATTAACTGCCTTCCACCCCAAGAATAATGGCTAGACAAAGGTCATTAATAGGATTATCATGCACATTTTATGCATGGACAACTCCAAGAATCTATGCACATAGAATTGTAACCTCCCCTATATTTAGTAAAAATACAACATATCTCTCCATATCTCAACTCGACACAACCCTTTTCGGGTGGGCCTAGGATTTGAACCATTAGGTCCCATTCATGTCACACTACCCCTTACCACTACAAAGGGAGGATTTTTACATGTTCAAATTGAATATAAAAAAGCTACCATGTTTATTGAACGAATTCAACACATCCCCCAACAAGTCCATGATATCTTATAGAAATCCAATACTAAGTACAAAAAGGGCATAATCAACGTTGGGTGCCACACAAGTTTCAAGTGGGAGACAAGGTGTGATTTCATCTATAGAAGGAGCGCCTTGTAGGGGCCCATCAAAAGCTTCGAGCACTCTGCTATGGATCTTACACCATCAACAAGGCTATGAGTGAAAATTATTTTGAGCTAAGTATCCCCCCATTTCTTGACATGTAGCCAGTGTTCGATGTGGACTTCCTTCAACCACGCTTTCCACCATTGTTAGACACATTAGAAATTGTAGAGTGGCTGACACTAACAAAGATCAACCCAGATTACATTGAACAAACGACAATTGATTAGGTTGCAAACACACGGATTAAGAGAACATTCCAATGGAGAGTCAAATTGTATTGGGTTTTCAAAGCATGTCAACTCCTGAAACAAGGAAAGTGTCTCATTAGGGGCCAAGTCTAGTAGAAGCTTCCCCATCTCATGGAGACACACAATTTAATGGATACCATTTCTTCCTAAGGGCGGAGGATTGATTGAGTTGGATATCATTAGCCACCCACCTATTCCACTAGCTCATAACACAATTTTCCTATTTTGGTAGTTTTCTATGTTTGATAGTTTTTAGGTCTTGAGCTTCTGGAGCAATTTTGAGGCCCTAAAAGGCTTTTTTGGGGAAATGGGTTGATGAAAATCATTGTAACAACTCCGAGTTAAATTAATATTGTATGGACATTATAAAAGAAAAAAATCAAACCAAGTTCATGAGACATGTATTTCAAGTTGAATGAGGGGAAAAAAATTACATTTGTATCCACTTGTGATTAATTATTTATTGGCTATGGAAATTGGCATTGGCAAGAGGGAAAAGGTAATAAATGGAAAATTATTTATTATAGGCTAGTAAGGTCATGAAGGCAAAATGCAAAAGAAATAAAAGAAAATGAAATAAATTCCACTTAATCAAGTGAGGAAGAGGAAGAGGCAAGAAAAACGAGAAAAGTAGTAAAATAATATGCATGCAAGAGAAAATGAAGAAAAATGGAAAAATAAAATAAAATAAATGGGAGAGAGAACATTCTAGCACTCTTTTTTGGGGAAAAGGTAAAGGAAAGAAAGGAAAAAATAAGGAATACAAGAAACACACAAGCAAGAGACGTGCAAGGATCACAAGCATAATTCAAAAGGAAGCCGAGAAGAAGGATTGAAGAACAAATAGCAAAGGGCAGAAATGAACAGACAAACGAGTAGCCAATAGGAGGATTTTTGCAGGTCACAACATGCATGTTTGATTTATCTTTCCAAGCCCTAAATGCATGGTTCATGCATTTTCTTGTGAGTCATTTTTTCTATCATTGGCATGGGATTTTCCTGGATTGACAGTCATGTACAACCTTGCCTTATGCAATTTCATGGATAGCCATGATGTAGTGGGTTCCTTGTTTTGGTTGATATTTAGATGTCGATATATTTTGGATCCTGGTTGAGATGGTCTCAGGAAAATTCCCAATGATTGAGGGTGGAGATGGTTTTCTCTTGGAACTCTTGACAAGTGGGTGGAGATAGGAAATTTCCTCTGGATATGGTGAAGAAATTCTGAGGCATCCTAGCTTGTATTACTTTTGGTGATTTATGGACCAGGTATTAGGTAAAATCACTATGACTTGAGGGTGGAGGTGGTTTCCTACAGATTCCCTATTTGGTTGTGTTTTGGATTATCCCATGTGATCCCAAATTAAAGCTTGGAATATGGCACGGGGGTGATTGGGCCAGAAAAAAGATTTGGTTCAATCCAATCTATGGTCTGGTGGTATGTGGAAGTTGTTGGAAATAATACTGAGAGGGGGGTGAATTAGTATTAGCAAGTCAATAATATTTCATTTCCATAATCAGATTCATATACACTACTTCAGTTAATGGAACTTGCGTGTATACGCAACTCTATTTAAGGCAACTACCATATATTTTGCAAACTTATGATTCAATTAATTTATCATATGTTGAACTTTACTCAGTGCATCAAAACCATATAAATAGTAACCAGGTGCAGTAAAACAGAATAGACAATCACACACACATGAATACAAGATATAAGGTGGAAACCTAATGTGGGTGAAAACTCCATCTTATTTTTAATAAGAAACTTCTTTTTAAAAATTTTGTACTGGTGCAGCCTTATACCTGTACATAGGCTTCTACATGTAGAAGGCTATAACCTTCTCTCATTCGCCAGCTTCTCTTGGAAGGGAGCTACAACCCCCTAGCTCTTGTACTAGCTGATATGTTTACTAGTACATAGGTGCCAGCCTACAGAGGGCTACAACCTTCTCTTTTCTTCCAGGGACCACATTTCATAAATTTTCAGACTAGATCCATCAATAACATCATTCAAGCATCAAAAAAGTCTGCATCAATAAATCTCCTTTGCACCAACCATAACTGAATCAATCAATCACTTTTCAGAACTAGAAACAGTAACCAGGAATAGTAACCAGAACCCAGAACATTGTAACAACAACTAGAAGTAGCTAAAGCATATTTTATGAGGTATACACTACTTGAATGTGTCTAACCTAAGTGCATATGCACTTTTCTCAAGGCGAACCTGCGTACAGACCCACAAATCAATTTTAAGATGAATACATTGTTTTGATATGTAGAACTAGCATGTATACATGCCTTTTCTAAGGTGAACCTGCGTATAGATATATAAATGATGATTTAATCTTTACAACAATTCCATACTTCAGTTATACCCATATCATTATATTTATAGTCTACAACATGTGCCAGTTATTCAGATAAAAGATCAAAACACACAAAGATACTTCTTCAAGCTTTAAGATCTTGACCCATCATTAGATCTTATCCTTCCTCAAGCACTAAGATTCATCCTTGATCTAGATATAGTTGTGCACCATGTAGAATTTTGTAGAATTTTTCTACAAATTAGCTAACTCTGATACCATGTAGAACATTTTCTACAAATTAGCTATCTTTGATACCATGTAGAAATTTCCCACCTATAGATCACCTGGTAATGTAATGTACTAAAGCAAAACACTTGACTAGTAGAAGCTTAATCGAACATGAGCAACATCAATAAGAACACATATAACTGATATGGAGAAATCAAACACACATAACACATAATATATCACTTGGGAAAGCACCAGCATATAACCCCAACACTGTATTATCAATCAAGTGGAAATCCTCTTCAACATACAAAAAGAATTAGCTCTCAAGCTATTCAGTTCTCAATGAACTATGAAGATATGAAGATATGTCTCATGAACCAGCCAAGCCTTATTCATATGGGCTTTACCTATGGTCCTTACGTAGTTTGCTTAGGAAATAATAGCAAAAGCATATGCTATTAATTCCAAACATACCAGAATAACCAATGGTCCAACTACGCAATCCTTGAGGACACTAGTTCGTCAACCATGCAAAAACTACTTACTAGAAATAGACAAGCATCTGATAGTACATTGTCCCACATCTGATCTCAATTGGGTCTCTAATAGAACTGACATGCAACAGTTATCCATGAGTGAATCCTCAATTATCTAAAATAATAGTTGTCACATGCATGCAAGCATTAACAAACTATATTTTATTATTTTAACAACTTGTTAAATATCTAACTGGACTGACTATTAGAACTAAGTCAATGATTCTCTCAATTATAGAATCAACTATTCACTCAATCAGTGGAGAAATAAGGAATAAAATCCTCAAGTAGTTGGAAACTCATGTGCATGCTCACAAAGACTCAAATGCGATTTCCTTAACTAATTAACTCACTGAAATAATTAATAGTAATAATTAATTAATTAATTAATTAATTAATTAATACTATTTTTAGAACTTTCTATTTTTAGTAGTTTCACCTCTCACCCAATGTGGCCAATGACCTCACTGGCTAAACTATTATTTTTAGACATGCTATTTTTAATAGGTCTATTTTTAGCACATTCTAAATTTAACATTTCTTGTTGCACATTTTTCAACACTCCCTCTCAACAGGAAAGGCTTCCTCTCTAACCCAATCCTGTAACTCTGGAATGTTCTGCATGCAACACATCTACCCGGTCCACTTGCTCCAACAAAACTTGGAACAAAAACACTCCCAACTAACCACTCCATTGGGCTAGAACATACTCTGATGCTAAAGCTCTACTTGCTGCTAACAAGTGCTCCCTCTCTGACATCTGCGCTACTGCAACATGTCCATGCATCTCACACCATTGCACACCTCTTTGTGCCACCTAACACTATGAAAAACACTTGTGCCTTTCGCATTGTTGCAGCCTGCTAGCTATGCACTGTCCTGGGATTCCCTACACTATCACTCTCTCTGTTGCTCCATTCACATCTGTCTCTACCCAATCAGTCAGTTTTTGTTGCTCCAAATTGGGGCTCCTGTAGTAAGGTCTCATCCAAGAGGTTGGGTACCTCAAGGATCCTGCCCCTCCTCCTTGGGATGATCACTCCACATCGCCCCACCTCCTACTTGGAGGTATGGCTGCATGTGATCCCTCTACCCACCTGGATCAAAGTTTCCCCCTACTGGAGGTTTCTGCATGAGTATATGTCTCTACTCAATCTCCTCTCAGTTTCCCTTGTTGTGGCTACTCCACAAACTCCTGAAGTTGCTGCACCAATTGTGGCTCCTCCACAATCGTCTGAGACTTCTTCTGGCTCTGCATGTTGAGAGGTAATATACCCTCCCTTTCAATCACCAAGTCCCCATCATTTGCCTTATTGCTTAAGGCTTTGCATGCATCTTGAACCTCAAGATCATACATGTTCTTGACCCGTGAACCAATCTACTTCACCTATCTAGTGATGATGTGTCTAAGGAAAAGACAACCTTTCCCTTACTGAAGACTACATCACAGCCTCTGTCTTCTACCATTGCAATCAACACCAATTTTCTCTTCAGTCCTGGTACATACTTGACATCGGTCTAGGTAAGGTGAGATCCATGCTCCCTCTAAAAAATAATCGTGCCTACACCTGAGACATTATACTTCTCATCAATACCCATCACTATGAGTATCTGGAGATCTTTCTCCTCCAAAGTACTGAACAAACTCTTGCCGTCGGTCATGTGGAAAGAAGATCCACTATCAAGAAAACAACCACTTCCAACCATGGATGAAACCATGCATATGAAGAGTGTGAAATCCAACTCAAACTATGAAGCAAGTGCCTCACCTTCAGATCCTTCCCCTGATCCCTTCTTGGATTTCCTCCGTGGACAATTTACAGCATAATGGCCCACCTCATGACAATGAAAGCATCACACTTTTGATTTGTCAACCTTCTTCCCATCATTGGAAGAACTGGATTCAAAAAGAGAAACCTTCTCCTTCCCCTTCTTCGCCTTACTCACTAAGGCACAGTTCTCCTCATCATGCATGGATGAATAACTGTCTCTGGTGCTCCATCTAATCTCCTCCTGCATCAAATCCAACCATAGTCGTTCCCAATCTGGCAGTTTCTCCCTTCCATTTACTGAATCCTGGTAGCTATGCTAGCTCTTAGGAAGGCCAAGGAGTGCTAGACTCACCATATCCTCATCCGATGTCACGACCCCTACACTTGCAAGCTCATCCCTGCATGTGATGAGCTTGGTTAGATA